>SNQJ01S0261105.1:12240-22383 GCA_010110895.2 Picea sitchensis
GCAACACTATGCTGTAACTGTACTTTCTCCTTCAAATTTTGTGTTGTTACTCCACTTGTTGTTACTCACTATTACTTGTTGCAACTCGCTATAACTTTGTTGCAACACTTTCTGTAACTCTATTGCAACTCACTATAACTATGTTGTAACTCTGCTGCAACACTATGTTGTAATTGTACTTTCTCCTTCGAATTTTGTGTTGTTACTCCAAGGAGGCTACAATAAATAAGTTTGAGAAATGGTCTTAATATATCATCCATAAATCTTATAAGTGTTGTCATAGTATTGTGTAATATAAATTGCATAATGACTCACTCATGCAATCCATGTTCTTTTTTGAAAGTAATATTCCAAATTATTCTTTGTGTATATTGTCATATTGGTATCCTTACTTCTAATCCAACTTCATGATAACACATGCTTACAATATTTGGTAGATTAGTGCCTTGATTATTTGTAGGGGATATATATATTACAATATATTACAATATTACAATATTACAATGTAATAGTAATGCCATATTACAATGTAATATGGAATTACCATATTACATTGTAATATGGTATACCATATTTCATGTAAAAAAAAAATTAAAACCTAAATGCATCGTCTCAATATCGACGCAAGTTCGTCGGAAATATTTAACTATTTTACCACAACCGTTTCTATAGCGACGAAACTTCGTCGCAAGTTTCCACGAATATTCGCCGCATATACAACATGTGCGTCGTAAATTTGGTTTTGAGATATTGCACTCATCGATATTACCACGAATTTTCATCGCAAGTTGCGACGGAATTTCGTCACACGTTCAACAACTGCGTCGTAAGATATTGGCTTGGCGTAATTTTTCGTCCCAATTGCGACAAAGTTTCGTCGTAATTGCCACATTTCTTCGTTGTTATTGCGACGCTAATGCATCGTAATTGCGATGATGCATAGGATTAACCAATATTGAAGGTGGTGACACATGGAGAGCTAATTTCGTTGATGTTTCCACGCACACTTGGATCATGGATATAGCGACGAAATTATTCCGACGAAAAAAAATCTCGGCTTTCGTGGAAATTGCGACGGATAAGTGTGGCAATATCAACGAATAATTGTCGCAAATTTGCTCATATGTACTAGTGAAGGAATATTATATTAATATTTCTAAAAGTATAAAGTATGCATAATTATTTTATCCTAAGTTTCAAAGTTGGGGACAAGTGGGCCAAAGCAGCTCCCAACATGAAAATTGTCAAGTTGGGGGCATGCATACATATTGTGGGGACTTAGTTCATTTTCCTATCATTCCTTCCATCAGGAAACCATTCCATGAGCTTTCACTCACTCACTCAGTTGACCTCCATACCTTCATGATGATACCTGAATCTGTATCCATAGCCATATATGTTCATGTAGCTGGTTATCTTGGGAGTTGGACTGAAGAAGTGGGTTGTCAAGCCCGTGGGATATTGAAGAGGCGGGTTGTCAGGCCTGTGATAAATTTCTCTCTGGGTGAGAGAATTGTTGGGAATTGATTTCCTTAAGGTGTTAAACTTCAGCTATAGGGCTTAGAGACTTCCTCTCCAACCTATTTTTGAAGCCCAAAAAGGAAGTGGGGTAGCTGAAGGATTGTTGAGAAGAGAAGGAGAACACTTCCTGGGGTGGGACAAGCATGTGGGGAATGAGGGACTGTACATTGTTAGTTTGAATATGCACCTGAGATAGAGTCTTTCTTGTTGTCTATGAGCCAGTATCCTGGTTAGGAATCCCTTTACTTGGGTGAAGTTTAGTCCCAGCTCAAGGGTGACCCACTGCTGAGAGTGATGAGCAGTGTGGTCTAAGGCTGGGAGGTTCATGGAAGGTCTACACGCAGTTGGTGATCTTCTTACCAAGATAAGTGTCAGCAGTGTGATAAAATTACATGATGCATTGTTATTTACGTGTGTATTTTTATGGGTTTATCTTATGTGTGGTTATAATTGTCTTTATATTTATGGGTATTTCCTGTATATGTTGCATGTATATGTTTACGGTCATTTCTGTATGAATCTATGCATTTATAGTATGTATTTGTTTGTTTATTATTTATATATAATTTTTCGCAAGTGATCTGTGTGTATATGTTTTAACTGCATGCAGTTCAAAAAATTTATGTGGCATAGCTCAATTGGATATTGGTTATGTTACAGTATGTTCTGCAGAGATCTAGAGGAAGAAGTATACATTGAGCAACCAGGAGAATTTCAGTTGTAAGAGAATAAAAATTACGTTTTCAAGTTGAAGAAGTCATTGTATGGTCTCAGACATGACCCCAAAGCATGGTATTCCAGAGTAGACAAATACTTACAACAACAAGGGTGGTTCAGGAAAGGGAATGCAAACAAAAACCTCTACATCAAGGTAAATCAAGATAGTATTGTGTTGATTGAAGTTTATGTTGATGATATTATGTTTGGAAGTGATGATGACAGGATGAGCCAAAAACTTGCAAAGGATATGAAGGATGAGTTCGAGTTGTCATTTCTTGGATTTCTATCTTTCTTTTTGGGTCTTCATATATGTCAAAGCAACCAAGGCATTTTTATCTCTTAGACCAAGTATATCAGAGATGTGTTAAAGAGGTTCGGGATGGAAGATTGAAAACCAGTCAATACTCCTATGCAAATCAGTTGCAATTTAAGTAAATATGATGATTCAAAGCATACAGATTAGAGGTTGTACATGTCAATGATTGGCAGCTTACTTTATGTAACAACTTCCAGACCAGATGTGATGTGGGTAGTTGGAAAGGTCGCACGGTTTCAAGAAGAATGAAATGAATCACATATCCTAGAAGTGAAGAGGATATTCAGATATCTCAAGGGTACAAAAGAGTTTGTATTATGTTATCAAAAAACGAAGGATCTATCACTTGTTTCCTACACAGATGTAAATTGGGCAGGTTGCATTGATGATCGAAGGAGTAATAGTGGAGCATTTTTCTACTTGGGTGAGTGTTTGGTATCTTGGATAAGAAAGAAAAAATCATTAGTATCCTTGTCTATAGAAAAAAAAAGAGTATATTGTAGTAGCATTTTGTTGTACATGGGTTCTATAGATAAAACAAACATAGAAGGATATACAGGTTGAATATGATGAGCCCATTCTGATATTTTGTGATAACACAAAAACCATCAATATCTCAAAGAATCCAGTGATGCACTCCAAGATGAAGCACATTCTAATCAATTTTCACTTTCTACAGGAACAAGTTACATAAAAGAACATCATAGTTGAGTATGTTGGGACAAAAGCGAAGATTGCAGATATATTTACAAAACTACTTCCAAGGGAAGATTTTGAGTATCTTCGACATAAACTCAGAGTATTTTATGCCCCACAATGAATTATTTTGAATTATGTTCTTATATGTCATATATTTACATGAGGAAGCGACATGAAGAAGATAGAGGAAAATTAATATAGGGGGAGAAATCCCAAGGAGAGTTCAGACAGAGGGAGCATCCCTAAAGGGAAGTTACCCTTTTCCATTGATGTCAAAGGGGTGGAGATTAATCAAATGCATGGAGAGAAAGAATAGAGGCATGATTCCAAGGGGAGCAATGGTCACAAGAGGATCATGAGTATCCATGACTTCAGTATTGCATCAAAATGTTTCCATCGCATCAAAGTGTTTTCATCAATGCCAAAGGGAGATATTGTTGATTAATTGGGTTGGTTGTCATTAATGTCAACCCTTGAAGAAATTCTGGTAGAAAAAATTTGTAGCACCAGTTGTGTAGATAAGGAAACCATGTTTGTTTGAGGAATAATGTAATGAAGATCGGTGAATTTGAAGGTGATATTATTCTAGATGGGTAGTACATGTCATGTTGTTTCTGATGATATGTGGTAAGCCACATAACTCCTCACAGTTAGGGAGATATGGCCTTGTGAATTTGGAGAACCCTTTAGAGTATTCTAGAAGCCCCTAGAAAGTCAACAAGAAGTTAATTATTACAGAAAGATTCTAGAAATTATTAAAGAAGACTCCTAGTCAAAGTGGTTGCAAAAAAAATAATTAAAAATGAATTACTGTAACAAGAGACTAATTAAACAAAACTTAGTTGCAACAAGAAAGTGGGTTAGCCCTAGAAGATGGAGAAAGGGGTAAATCAGTTACAAGGAAGCTTCTAGAGGAAGGCACTTGGAAAGTATAAATAAGAGATCAAGAGGCTCCCATTACCACATATTGAGAACATTGAATATCTACATTGTAAAAGGATTATTGCAGGTACATCATTGACAAATTTGAAGGGACATGAATACGAATAAGAGAACTGAGTGACGACAAAGTTTCAAAGATGTAGAGGGAAAGGGTTTATGAAAAACCTTAAAATAGGAGGTACTTGTTGGTTGCATGCTACCTAAAAAGTGAGTACTTTTTATACAACCTTGGCTATTCTATGAGTAGGAGTTAGATCTAGATTTTTAGTAGGGTTTCATGTTGTCAGAGCTGAGGAGAAGCTTTAGGAAGGTCTGACAGGTTGCAGCTACAACAGAGTATTCTAAAGAATAAAAAAGGTATTTTATAAGGTTTTTGTAGTTGGTTTATCATGATGGCTTGGGGTTTGGTGATGGGAGATTAAGCATGTTCCCTTGAGGGTTTGTTGGCTAGTTGGTACAAATTGTATGAGACATATCTACAGTGGTATAATGTTGGTGTATTTATTTGTTCTTGTTGGTACACACCATAGAGTATTTTTCTATAGTATATCTTGTGATTTTTGGAGCACATTTGAGGCATCTTGGTTGAGGTTTGTTGTTGAATATATTGGTACAGTTTGAAGTTGCATAACAATTAGGGTTTATCATATGGTTGATGTGAGGGTTTCCTATACTTAGCTTATGGTTCATGTTTTACTTATGACACTTGATTGGTGAGGCATACTTGTGATCCTAGCACATGGTTGTGGTATAAAATTGTGGTATAGTGTATGAGGCATATGTGAACAGATTAGATTGGTTGATGAGAATACAGTGATAGGTTTTTAGTGATAGATTTGATAGTGACAGGTTGTGACAATGACATGTTCTTTAATTCATTGACAGCAACAGGTTATCTACATTTTGGCACTTATATTTCAGGGCGATAGGATAGGGCAAGGAAAGGTGGTTGTAGCCACCTTTCGATTATAGTTGGATAACATAGGGGATTGTAGCCTCCTTTTGGTTGGAGCCATAAAATTGGGGAGTTTGAGCTTCCCTCAGGTTGTAACTTGAAAACTAAGGGGTTGGATCCTCCTTCCAGTTGTAGATGGAAAACAAGGAAGTTGGTGCTTCCTATGAATGTACTTCTTAAAAGACATACAAGAAAAAGATTTATGTGATTTTTTCCAGCATTGGGTTCCCACGTAAAAATGCTAGTGTATGTGTATGATTGTTCATTGTTTGTGGTTTATTTGTTCTACACTTATTGAATGATATTAGTAAATTGATGTTAAAGATAACAACACATATATACATTGTGGTTAAAAGGATTTTATTGTGCTATTACTGATTCACCCCCCCCTCTCAATAATCTAACAGTAGAATCAAAAGAAGATTATAAAGATTTCAAGATTAAAGTAATTATCATAAAAAAAATGAGGTTGGGTGATGCTAGGGAAAGTTGGGTGTTGCTAGTACTTATCATTCCAGTTGAAGTTGGTAAACCAAGGTGTTGCAACATATTTTTAGTTGTAGCTAAAGAAACTAGGGATTTGTTTCTTCCTTCCAGTAGGTATTGGTAAAATCTAGAGGGTCACAACCTCTTTCTAGTTTGTGCTAGTTAAACAGGGAATTGGTGTTTCCTTTTGAGATGGAGCTCATGAATTTGTTGCAGAATTTTCTATTTTCGGCACACTAGTTCAGTGGGAGTTAACTGACTAGTTCTATTTTAGAATTTATATTTTAGATCATCATTATTATGCTATTATGCATGCATGCATTATGCTATTATGCAATTTTATGTACTATATATGCATGTATTCCACTCATTCATTGTATCATATTGATCAACATCTATGTATCAATCATTAGTTCATTGGAGTAGTGTGAATATATTTTCTCTTTCTTCCATATTGAATCTCTCTTCCTTTCTTGATAAGATTTGTTTGTACTTGATTTAGGTATATCTCTTGTGCAAGTTTCAATGAAACATTGACATGGTATCAGAGCTATGCTACTTGGAGCAAGCCAGATAAACCAAAGAATAAGGAAAATCAGAGTTTCGACGAGCAAAATCTGTGATCGTACCCTTCTGTAGTTATTTCTCCCAAAATATTATTTTTTTTAGGAAACGGATAATCATTGAAGCAAATCAACCCATTATGCAAGTGGGTTTTCAACCATTTGGTGAGATTCCTCACCATTTTCTAAGAAAGCAAGCCAGAAGATCTCCTCCTGAAACTGATACGAATCTATGGTTATACCTTTCTACAGTGATTTGTCCCAAAATATTAACTTATTGAGGAAAATACTCATGGGATAAGTAAATCGACCCATTATGCAAGTGGGTTTTCAACCGTTTGAAGAGATTCCTCGTCGTTTTCTCAGAAAGTAAGTTGGAAGATCGTCTCCTGAAACTGATACGAATTTTCACTTAAACTGCCCTTTCTACAATGATTTCTTAGTTTTTCACTTGCAAATTGAGAGTAAATTTTTAGGGGTTCTAAAAAACAGTGGGAAATATGTATAGGACACCTATTATATAGTCAAACTTGGTGGTAATCCTCACACCATACAATTATTTTGATTAGATTCCCAAGGCAGAATCCCAAGTCAGAAGGAACAGATTGTACAACTTGATGATGGGGACAGACACATAACCTACATCAGCAATTGAGAAGATGAGATGGGCAAACTGAAAGGATGAAGCCACAATATTTCTTCTTGAATTAATTTCAACTAATCTATGGTTTCATGTTGTCACATGCAAGACTCCAAACGAGATATGGACCACCTTGGAAATTTTGTTTGGAAAGCAAGATGAGATGAGAGGTCATATGCTTGAGGTAGAGTTGAATACTTTGGATCCTAAATTTTTTGATAATATACATTATTTCTTTACTTAGTTTAAATCTTTGATATTGAGCTTAGCAACTTGTGGTATTGATAAGTCTAAACAAGTGGACCAACTTATTCTAACAATCTTGGCCAAGCTAGTACCAAAATATGTTGTCTATGTTTCCACTTTCCATTCAGGAAGGTATCTCATGTGAACAAATTGGAAGATGCCTACCATGGATCAATTCATTGATTCTCTCACACATGCGTAGGAAAAACTCATTCAGATGGGCCTAATCAAGGATCCCAAAGCACATGCACTCACCATGCATGATGGAAAAGGATCATCCAAATAAAATGGGAAGGAGAAACAGAACGAGAAGGGGGGATTTTCCAAACCCTTTAATGATTCTTCAGGTTCCAAAGACTCTTCAGATTCCAATAAGAAGAAGAAGGGAAAGCAGTGCACTTATTGCAATAAACTGAATCATGAAGAATCCACATGCATGAAGAAACAGATCGATCTTATGGCACAAACACTTTAGCAGAACAAACTTGGAAACTTCACTCCAGAGGGAGTCAAGAAGCAAAAGGAAGAACATATTGCTCCTAAGAAAGGTAATCATCATGCTCTTGTTTCAATTAATTCCTCATCTGATTCATGGATTATAGATTATGGCGCATCCCATCATATGGCAGCGAAAGAGGAAGTTTTATCTTCTTTGAGTCCATGCTCAAGACCCCCTATTCTCATGGGGGATGATACTCGAGTAGAAGTAGTAGGAAAGGGGAGAGTGGAACTCCATAATGGCAGTTTTGAGAATTTTTTACATGTTCAAAGCTTTCTATGAATCTACTCTTAGTTTATTAGATCACCCAGAAAGGTAAAAAGGTTGAATTTACATCAGATTTAGTTTCAGAAATTGACATGCATGATAATTCCATCATTGCAATTGGTGAGGTGGATCACAAGTCAAGGTTCTATAAATTCACTAAGTTTTCTGATGAGGACTCATCTTTTCTACTTACACATAAGGAGAGTACTTTGCATGCGCCTCCAGTGCAACATGCATATACTCCTATGCTTCCATCATTTTCAGACATCAGAGATGATTTCATACACTCAGATTTTGTACATGGAAATAAGCAGGTAGTACAACCAGATAAGAATCCAGCCTTGAAGCTTCAGCAGATGCCCCAAGAAGGCACATTTCACACTTCAAGAAGCATGTATTCTTGTAGGGAATCCATTGGATTCGAGGGCTCGATCTCAGCATGAGGAGCCTTCTCATGTACTTTCAACTTTAGAACCTGTGATTCCCATGCATTGCTATATGGTTCAATCTACTAATCCACATACCTACAATAAGGCTATGAGAAATCCATTATGTCAAGCAGCCATGCAAAAGGTGTATGACTCAATCCTAAAGAATCAGACTTGGCATCTGGTTCCACTTCCACCAGAAAGGAATATTTTCAGGTGCATATGGGTCCACGGGATCAAGAGGTATAAGGCTAGAAAGGTTGCCAAAGGACTTCATCAGATCCATAAATATTTCTACATCTTCATGAATACTTTCACTGACCAAAAGTTTCACACTTTGTGGGATCATCTTGCAGTGAAAAATAGAGTTTCCTAACAGTTGCCTTTTCTTATTTTGATGCATTGTCTTTTGAGGGGGGGGTTTGTTCCAACGTGGTTTTCCCTCTTTCCTCATTTTTATTTAGTGTTCATTAGTTGCATTGTACATGAGTACCTAATATGTCCTCGTAGCCGGGACTCATTTTTTACTCCATGGGGATGTTCAGGGGGGGTGTTGGAGAAATTTATATTTTCGGCACACTAGCTCAGTGGGAGTTAACTGACTAGTTCTATTTTAGACTTTATATTTTATATCATCATCATTATGTTATTATGCATGCATGAATTCTGCTATTATGGAATGTTATGTCCTATATATGAGTGTATTCCCCTCATTCATTGTATCATATTGATCATCATCTATGTATCAATCATCAGCTCATTGGAGTAGTGTGAATATATTTCCCATTCTTCTCTATTGAATCTCTCTTCCTTTCTTGATAAGATTTGTTTGTACTTTCTTTAGCTAGATCTCATGCGCAGGTTTCATTGAAACATTGACAGAATTAAATGTATTTTTTATTAAAAATAAAAAGAACAGTTGTGATTATTTCCAAGTTGGGTTTTTCACCTTATATTATGCATACTATATCTTTTTGTTTATTTTTTGTTTTGATTTGATAAAATTAATATTTAAGTGGTTTTAAATTGTTGAAAAAGGATAATATTGATTCATCCCCCCTCTCAGTATTAAACATTATTCCAAAAAAACATAGTATTTGTTCACAACACCTTCAAACATCAATAGCGCGTATTTAAAATAACAACCTCAACTCGGTATAGAAGATCATAAAAAATGGTTGATCTTCTAATTAGGGTGGCCAAATAGTCTATGTTATGGGATTTGTTCTATGTGAACGGTCTTTGTATCTCACCTCCATACCCACAATAGAACCTAAAAGAGTAAGTGATTGACCCTTGGTGAACTGAATGTGAGGAGAGTAGTGCGCAAATAACCACCATGGTGAACAAAATGTGAGGATATTAGTGCATAGTAGCCACACTAGAATATGGTATAATTGAAAGGTTTTTCACCTCTATGCTAAGTCGACCAAACGAAAGATAGAAATCTTCAATTCAAAAAATCTCTTCTCGACATTATTCTCATAAGAAAATTTTGTAGGATCATCTTCATATGGAAAATATCATCACCAACAAACAAAAGAAGCTAATCCCCAAACCCAAATTGGATCATAGAACAAAAGGTAGAGAAACAATCAACATATACCCAAACTCATGGTAATGGATAAGAAACTTGCTCTAATAAAAATGATGTGGGAAATCCCACTCATGAGAATATTTCAACAAACAATATGTGAAATACAAAATATCTCACTCAATTTTATTAAGCCAAACACAAGCTTACATATCTTTACATAAAAAACATAAAACTACTTCAACAAACTAGGAGGATAGATCCTAAGAAATAACAATGAAAATAAAATAATAGATCTAGTTGGTGATAGGATCTCAACTAGTCACA
>SNQJ01S0261107.1:440-11985 GCA_010110895.2 Picea sitchensis
TCTAATCATATAATTGACTAGTCTATGATCCAGGTGGAACTGGAGGGAGAATTCCTGCTAGAACCTCAATGCATACTGGACAGAAAGGAAACCCCACTCATGAACTGAACCAATGCACAGGTCAAGGTGCAGTGGAAACATTTTGGCCCAGATCAGGCTACCTGGGAAATGGAAGATGCCATGAAACAGGGATATCCGATTTTGTTTACTTATGTACATACATGTCATATTGATAGATAGAACATCAAGGACGGTGTTCTTTTAAGGGGAAGGGAATTGTAACAACCTGTTTCCCCTAGTTTGTAAAAATAACTATATTGGCCAAGAACTATGGAAAACACAAAGACGTGAATGCTTGATTTGACGGACCTTTTTATGAAAGGTTGATGAATGTAAATTATGTTATAAATATGTGTTGCATGGCTTCTGGGAGGGGGATGTGCTAAAAGAGACCACGATGGCTAATGAGAGGTGGTGGAAGGGACCTGGAATGGTTGTGTTAACTTCCACCGAGACAATACCGTACTGGTTTTACTTGCTCAAAGACAAAAGCTACTCTCTAACCCCAGAATGGATTTCCCGTCAGATTGGTAGGTGGGGAGACTCCTCAAGAATTAATGAGTGGATTGAGGTGAACCTCCCATCCGTAACATCTCCCAGACCTAACCACGGACGGGGAAATTCATGTCGCACGCAATCTTGCAGAGAAAAGGCAAGAGAGGAAGTGTGGTAAGGGGAGGAGAGAAGAGAGAAGAATGTGTGTGACAGGGATCGCAGGGAAGAACTAGAGAAACTACAGAAACACAGGGGTTCTGAATAGAGGAGAAGGAGAGTAGCCTTCGTCCTTGACTTCTGTTGAGCTGAAACCAGAAAATTGAACCTCAAGCATTGTGGTCTAGCTCGGTGGTGGCTAGTGGTAAATCCGTTTGGAGTCACTGAGCCTACGGTTGGGTGGAAACGAGCACCCCTCTCAACATTCGCAGCATGTCTGGAATTTCTGATAAGTGTTATGTCTTGCATTTGGAATTGAATGTCACGATCACATGCTCATTTTTATACACTCGTAAATAGTTTCTGTATAGAAGTGTTTTCCTTGTGTTTTGATTAGAAATAATGGATGCATGCTTATACTGATATAACTACAAATCGGTTAATGTATAGAATGTATGAGTTCATGATATGATTCTGTTCCCCTGAGGATTGACCCATCTAACTTGAATCGTGCTATTCCCTGGTTCATCTTCCCGAAGGCACCTTTTTTGGGAAAGTTCCCTCACTTTCCAGAGTCAGAGTGAATCCCTTGAAAAGACTACCATTGTAGTAAATCCGCGAGTTTACCTTGCCCTTGTCATGAAGTAAATGGGATTCAGAGTTTTGGCACCCGGGAAACCCAATGGTATGAATCCCACATCTTCGCAAGTTGTGAAACATGGTACGTGAAATCCTGATATGTGAAACCCCGAAATGGTCTAGCGTGAATAGGTTTTGGTGTTTTGGCATTTTGGCACCTGGGAAACCCAAGGGAAAGTTCCCTTGTATTCGCCAGTCATGAAATCCCGATATGCGAAACCTCGAAATGGTTTAGCGTGAATAGGTTTTGGTGTTTCGGTGTTTCGACACCCGGGAAACCCAAGGGCAAGTTCTCTTGTATTCGCCAGTTGCGAAATCCCGATATGCGAAACCCCGAAATGGTTTAGCATGAATAGGTTTTGGTGTTTCGGCGTTTCAGAACCTAGGAAACCCAAGGGCAAGTTCTCTTGTATTCGCCAGTCGCGAAATCCTGATATGCAAAACCCCAAAATGGTATAGGGTGAATAGGTTTTGGTGTTTCGGTGTTTTGGCACCCAGGAAACCCAAGGGCAAGTTCCCTTGTATTTGCCAGTCGTGAAAAATCAATATGTGAAACCCATAAATGGTTTAGCGTGAATAGGTTTTGGTGTTTCGGCGTTTCGGCACCTGGGAAACCTAAGGGCAAGTTCCCTTGTATTCGCCGGTCGTGAAATCCCGATATGCGAAACCCCGAAATGGTTTAGCGTGAATAGGTTTTGGTGTTTCGGTGTTTTGGCACCCGGGAAACCCAAGGGCAAGACCCCTCATCTTCGCCAGTCACGAAATCCTGGTACGCAAAACCTCGATGCGCTCTGTGAATGAGCCCCAGGTCACTAGACAGGGTCTTGTGGTAGGGAGGAGGAGTCCTGAAAGAATCTGGACCGCCCATTTGTAGGGACGTGAAGTGAATATCTAAGGCCATCGGGGTTCTGGATAACAGAGGAATAGGAGTGAAGACCTCGCCAGAAATCCCGAAAGGTAGAGTGTCAGGATTTAATTCGGGTCATTGATCAAGTCGACGATCTGGACCATAGATCCGAATGATACCGGGCTTTCGGGTTCCATGGATTTTAAAGGGAAAGGAGGAACACTTGCATCACGATTTCCTGAATCGTGAAACCCTGAAAGCATTTAGAGGAACAACGCCAGGTCATAGGATCGGTTGTGTGAAAAGCGACCCAAGGGAGGAGCTAAGGATCTGTTAGACCCTTTCGGGTTTCGGCATTTCGAAAGACAGAGAACAGGGGAACGCTTGCATCGCGATTCCCCGAATCATGAAAGCTAGAAGCGTCTTTTTGGTAAGGCTTGTGGTCATAGCCAACGATCACATGGGGGAGCATAAGGGAAGGGAGGGTCTGTGCTAGGCCCCATAGAATTTCGGGGATTTTGTCCCTCGAGAAAAAGGAGAAAAAAGGCGAAAAATATTAGTTGTCGTAGTGGGTGTGTGACATTTTCTATGTCCAAGTAACATGTCCATGTTCCAGTACCTGTATTGTTCCTATACTTGCACTGTCCATGTTCTGGTACCTGTATTGTTCCTGTTCTGGTACCATCACAGTCATTCGGTACCTACGCTCATTCGGTACTCACACTCCATGTCATCTGATACCCACACTCCATGTCATCAGGTTCTCACACTCCATGTCATCTGGTACTCACAATTCATCTCATCCGCTACTAGAATTTTATAGAAACCATTTGATACTAGAATGTTCTAGGTCATCTGGTACCAGCATCAACAATCGTCCGGTACTGGATTATAGTTGAAATTTTGGCATGCTTCTAGAGGAAAATCGGGGACATGGGTTTTGTCCAAAACTACGTCTAAATGAAGATGCATGTGTCATAATTCACCCATATTGCACGTGTGTACCTCCATCTCAAGTGGAATGATTCTTCAAAAAATAGTAAAAATCTCAAACTTCCAACTTGTGCCTTGATTTTTGTGCAGATGGTATCAGATCTAGAAATTCTAAGATATGGGTTTTGTCTAAAATATGGAAAATTGAGTATTAAGTAGGTCAGTTTTCAAAATTCAAATTGGTTTGGAAGATATGGGTGGATCCTTAACTCGAATATGCCCAAATTACAATAAACCCCAGATTTTTGGGATTTCTACCAAAATATGTAAAATTTGAAATCTGAGTTGGGGAATTCGGTTTTATCTATTCATCCATATATTTCATGTATAAATAAGCCTCGTATGGCTATGAGAAAGAGCCATTATCATTATGGGGAATTCATTGATAGTTAAGGTCAGAATGTTATTGTGAGAGTGATCTTCTCTTTTGTAATTTTTGAATTTGATGAAATGAAAGAGTTATTGTTCATGTGCATGGTTCTAAGCATTCGAGTGATCTGATTGCTTTCAAGTAGCACTCACCACCTAGGAAGGGCCCCTCAGAGTGAGTAAGTGCTTCCATATTTCATTTACTTAATAGTTAGATTTTATTTCATTTACATTTTAAATTTTTTGTTCATGTGTAATTTGATTTTTTTATATAGATCTTGTTTGATTGTAATTTCAATTTCATTTTATGAATTCATGTTTAACAAACACTCATATTTCAGTGTGTGAGTTATTGTTTCATTTATAACCATTGATTGCATTGTTAAATTTTGATTGATCTTCATTGATTTGATTCAAAATAGAGAATACAAAACACATTTAATTCGTAGTTGTTAATTAAAGATCTCTGGTACGAAGTGATTCCATGAAATAGAGTATGAAATTTTCATAGTTAGTTAATGAAAAGATAAACCATAAGTTTCTCATGCAATGATTTGATTATTCTCATTACACTTCAACACATTGAGATCACAGACTTGATTTCATTACTTTGAGGATTTTAAGTTGTTAGAACTCTGATTTCATAAAAAAAAATACAAAACATAGAGCTCTCAATAAATTTGTATCTCGGGCATTCTGAAATACAAAATCAAGAAATAACCTTGATAAGTCTGAATCAAGTTGGAATTATTATAGATTAGCCCGCAACACGAATTCCAGAACCAGATCTATTTTTTAATTTGCAAATTGGTTCTGCATTAAATAAGAGGCAAAATAACCGGGTTTGAGCAAAGAGAAGCATTCAAGCATGCTTATAAACAAAGAAGTATTTATTTCCATTGAATGAATCGATTATCATTTATATACACTGGAGCAAATCAAAATTCTGAGAAGGAAACTTGATGGAATAGAGTTGACAGTTAGTTTGACTGAGTTTTTAGAGTGATTGGGTATTATGATAAGTCATTATTTCAAGGGTGCGGTTGAAGAGTTAGTACTTTGTTTTACATATTATTTGATTGAGTACTCAGTTTGTATGAGTGGTTTGTCTTACGAGTTTAATTAATAGCTTTCAAATTTCAAGTTGAGTTGATAAAGCTTAGTAATTTATTTTATTTTGGTTTGAAAGTAAAGTTGAGGGTACTTTATTTACAACATATTTGGTTTCATTATAGATTTTGGGTACCAGTTTGCATTATAATTTTTTTTATAAACTTCAGAAATTTAGTTGATTAAGTGAATCTTAGGTGTTGATTGAGTTTGATGATTTTGAGTTTCCCGCAATTAGTTTTTATTTCCCGTACCTTTGGATTTCTTGTACTTTAATTTTCTTGTATCTTTAATCACCAACGGACAGATTAGAGGTCTAACTCGTGAGATATGGCCTTCCCACGTTGGAATTATTCCCAAGGTGTTAGTTTATTTCTTGTCACTTGAATTCATTTATGTTTGCTTGTTTATTTTATTGCATTTAAGTGTGGAACCACTATAGGAAATAATCATTGAAGGACAAAAAACTTAAGTAAGCTACTCACGATTAATTACACGAACATCACCTTGAGTCCATGAAAGACTATGATCTAAGCCTTTATAGCACTAAGTTATTCCTACGTCCCAGTGATGAATCCTTAGAGTTAATTTTTGGCAGTTTGGGTTTGAAGATTGTTTTGTCGGCTTTAGATTAGGTTAGCCTAGGATCTGATCCTATGCTTCCTGTGCCTGCACCTCAAATATTATGAGCCTCGGTTGATAATTAAATGTGGGAATTAATAATGCATATATTTATCCCAACAGATGAAATGTGGAAGAAATTCCTCCAAGAGTATTAGGACCATTGCAAAGTGAGGGATGTATATGAAGAAATATTTAAGACGACATAGAGAGAGGAGGAGAACCTCAAAGACTATACCAAAAGGATCCAATACAATCTAGAAAGGACTAAAAAATAATGCACTTGACCATGAGACTTTGTGTATTATCCTTCTTGTGGGAATTAAGGATTATTGCATGGATGCATTAAACCTTATGGGGGTCGTAGAAATATCCCAAATGACTTATGAGGATATCTATGAACTATACAAATACTATTCATGAGGTACTGCTAAGTCTGGGAGAGGCCCCAGGGATCTAGCCTCTAGGGTCACAAAGTCATCTGGAAAAGGGGGAATTACGAGGTTGAAATAGGGAACATGTTGGGAAACTTCAAAATCGACGTCCTCAACTCAATTAGCTCCCAATTGGATACTTTAAAAGTGAAGAAGAAGAAATAAGAAGCTGACCTAGCATTAGCCATCTTCTATTCCACGTTACGGGAGTTCCCTTTGGATAGTATAGAGGTGTGTGATATTTGTGAACAAAATCACCCCACCAAGAATTTTCCCTCCTTACCAGAGCTAAAGGTAGTTTATTAGGGGGTCAGTGAGGAAATTGAACAGATTTGTTTCATAGCCCAAAAGTGGCCATGTCCACCTAGAGCACCATTCATGGCACACGATCCATCCCAATTCTCTCAGTATTTTACCCCATATCAATACCCACAGTAGAATAGGCATGCTTCGACGCCTTGGAAACAATGACACCCTCAAGCTCAAAACCAGTCCTGGAAACAAGGCTACTGAGGCCCTACTCCCCAACAGTCCACCTATCCCTCACATCCCCCAGTCCAACACCAACAACAATTATAACTTCCACCCAACCAACCAAGGATACAATGGAAAAAATTAATTTCCTGGTCTACGACCAACCTCTATAGTCCTCCAACTAGCAGATAGATCCATAGTAAAGCCTGAGGGAATATTGGAATATATAGTTGTTTCTGTAGAATCATAGGAATACCCTATAGACTTTATGGAACTGCAACGAAAGGCCAACCTAAGGGGATACCCATTTATCTTGGGAAGATCCTATTAGAATATAATGGATGTGCTCATTTTACCATCGACAATATCACTATTGTCACCCAACCATAGGCCGAAGCCACCCTCCGAGCACCTTAACCTTGACTGAGAATCATTCCGGAAGCAAACCCTAGGCTATATAGCCAAACAAATGGTAGCGCACCTTTCCCCAAGGATGGCACATCAAATAAGATCTGATCAGATAGTCCAAACCCTAACCAAGAGATAGTCCAATCCAAAGTGTAATCTGCTAGTTGTAGTAGCTACAACGACAACTCTCCTCCAAACTTGCACACAAAGTGGGCAACTACAGTGCACACAAGTGTTGCTCTGCAATTCTGAGAATGCCTACTAGAATGAAGACTGGCCTCCTGTATTTATACTAATTCTGGCAAACTGCTTGGGCTGATTTCTCATTCTAGGTATCTGTCTGTTTAGTATATATTATTTCTTCTGGCCGACTTCTCTTGGAGGCTAATAACATAATACAAATTATCCTCTTGAGCCGACATGTCTTCTAGGGTTATTATCCAACTCATTAGGGTTTATTCTTGCTTCTTGAAATATTCTATTCTCATCAGGTTTACACGTGGAGGTAGATACCTCCCGCATATACCATAATATCAACACTTCCTCCTAGATAGGGAGGTATTACAGGTAATGGCCTTGAGCACAAACATACCATTTACCCAGTAGCATCAGCATAGACTATCTCATGACTAGATCATGAGAACCATCATCACCATCAGTGTCATCAATTGCATCATCTCTCAAAACCATACTCCATCTGAGTAATTAGACATGATGTTGGATAAGTCACTCACACCACAGAGTGACACAAGAGTTATTCTTCTAATTTGGACATATGTCCTAGAAGAATAAATGTTCTGAACCATTTTTCGTCTGGGAAATCCCTGTCCATTGATCATCCATCTAGCTAATAATCATTTTCAACACTACTGATAGTCTTCAAGGAAATCAAAACAATATCATTCAATAGAACACAACTGTGTCTATCCATAGTAGTACACAACTATAATCCAGTGTTACACTACCACACCAAGTAGCACACATGTACTTGATCAGTGACGTATAGTCACAAATAGTGGAACACATCCACCATAGTAGTATACATCTATTGTCTAGAGACATACAATCTTCATAACAATCATTTGATATCAACCTTCACAGAAAAAAATGTTATGATATAAAATGAATCATTTGGGCCATTCTTCCATTCAGATCTATGAGATATTGGAAGAGCATCTGCCCTCAGAAGGTAAAACAACAATGATGAGCTATCCAGACTATTCTTCTCAAGCAAGAAAGAATAACTATCCTGATTTCTGAGCCTGGACCATTCCCCACCCAGGGCCATTCCTTCGACACTAGACAAAGTGTAACCTGGAGAGAATGAGTCTGCCCTAAGGAATGTCTGTCCCTGATTGCTGAACCTGGACCATTCCCCACCCTGGGCCATTCCTCCGACACTAAACAAAGTGAAACTTGGAGAGAATGAATCTGCCCTAGGGAATGACTATCCGGACCATTTCCAAAGGAAATGGCTGTCCTGCACCAACCTCCAAAATGGACCATTCCCCATGTTAACCACAATGGGAAATCGTTGTCTGGCAATGCGGGCCAGTCTTCTTGAGTAACCCTCAAGAAGAGATACTTCCCTAGACCATTCCCCATGTTAACCACAATGGGAAATCGTTGTCTATGGTACATCAACAATCCATCAAACCATTTTCATTAGGAAAAATGACTGTTCAATATCGACCATTTTTCGAACTGGAAAATGCATGTCCATCAAAAATCTCAAACTACTTTTCGAACTGGAAAGGAACTTCTCATCCTGGACCATTTTTTGAACTGAAAATGATTGTCCATAAATCAATAACACATAAGTTCTCCCTCCCAACCTGGGAGTCATATCTTCCTTTTTCAATAAGGAAGTCGTCTCCACGAGCTCCATCTTGAGTACATAAACTCTTTCATTTTGGACAGAAGATTTACCAAATGTCTGCTTATCTACTCATCTATGGAGATATATATTGGAGAATGACTTTCTCCTTTCTGGACTTCATCATAGAGAATGTAATGCTTGATCTCAAATGTACTTCGGTTTTTCTGGAACACTGGTTTTATCTGAAGGCTTCATATAACTCTGATCAATAAAGTATATCATTGTTGGATTCCTCTTTGGTTCCTACTAGCTCACAACATCATGGCAAGGGTCAAACTGGAACATATCCATGTGGCACTTCTTCTGTCATCATGAGATATTTGTCATGGATTGGCAATCCATCATCCTGATCTTTTGAGTAATCATTCTTGATACAATATCTCTGTTATAGAAAATCTTCACCACGATTCTGTTGTGCATTGGAGGTTCTCCACCAAGTTGTCTTCTTCCATCTGCATACAAGGGTCTCTTTTTGGTATGCATCAAAGCCTCGAGGTTTCTCTGCATCTAAACTCCAACCCATGGATATTGTAGACGATATACTGGCTCATGTAGAGGTATGTCTATTTTACTGGAACAAGTAATCATCATAGTCTTCTCCCTCCATATGGGAGAACCTCTAGTTCTGGATCTTGCAATGATTGCATTCATATACATTGTTCTTCATCACAACTTCCAGTTCCTTTGCTTGATTTATTTTAGTGAGTTCAAATTAGGCTAGCAATCTTGTGATTCTCAATACAATGACTGGTTGTTCTAGCTCCTCTTTATTTCTTGGAATCTTCATGTTCTTCCTCATTTTTTTTTTTAGCTCTTGGGTCCATGGATTTTCTTATAGAGTCCATGCCCTAAATATTCCACGTCTTTCTTTCATCATAGGATCATGGATGTGGATGGACAACCAGGGATACTTTAAGGCTTCTCTTCGAAGAAAAATTCTTCTAAGGTCTAAATGAACACATACTTCCTTTCATGGATGCTACCATGGATATATACTTCATCATCTTCAATGGATCATAGGGTTAGCTCCCTCCTAATTGTTGCTTCATGTATGAGTGTGTTAGCGACAATTATTGTCTTGGGCTCAAGAGCATCCAGGTCTGCAAGTTGCATGAAGAACACCCAAGCGTAGCATGTAAAGCGCCATTTCAAGATAAAAATCAAGGGAGAGGGCAAAATTATGTTGTCAATGGCCCATATTCGTCCATAGGAGCAGATTGACAGTTGGCGGGAAATCGTAGTTAGCGGAGTTGCATCGGGATTAGCACGATGGGTAGCGTACATATACATTCATGAAGGATCTCGACCGTCCATCCAAAAGGACACGTGGTGCATGATCCTGTCATGTCGGCAGTCGAGGATTCGAGGGGTAAAACCTCCTCGTCATTTTACATCTCGAAACCCCGAACCTCGAAATTTCGATAAGCGCCCTTCAAAGCTGAGCCCACAGTCCTAGTGCCAGGTCATGATAAGCGAGCTCGATAATGGAGGTAGCCCCCTTTTAATGACAAAACCATCTCAGTCGTTCATCTGAAGGACACGCGACGCAAATATGAGCCTTAGGTGGGGCCTTTCGGGATTTTCCTAGCGAAAGCACCGAAGTCATCTTAGCCGTCCATCCATCGATGAAACTTAGGCATGTTGGACTTAAAGGGGGCATGGATCTGGGCAGCCAGGATCTGTTCACTCAGATCTATGGTCAGGAGCGGATTCCGGAGGCCCCCCTCCATTCTNGAAATTGAGCGCGCAGCTCTCTAACGACCAGGATCGGGGCGCCTAAATCAATGATTGAGGCTTCATTCTAGACCCCCCTTGCCTTTCTTCCTTTAATCGGGGGAGGGTCTGGAATTGATGTGTTATTATTATGGGGCCCCTGGCCTGACGTGTCACCTTTGGTATCGTCCTCCCCGTTGCCACCTGTTTTCCACTTACCGCCTCCCTTTTCCCTTGTAATCTATCCAACTTCCCTCTCTCCATCCACATGGAACCTCCTCAGCTCGTCTTCCTCTCGTCTCCTGCCATGTGTCCCTCTCATTCCCAGTCACCTCCTCCTGTACTCCCGCACTGCATGCTCCTTCCTCCTCTGTCTTATTCAGACTGCGTGGAATTCCTCAGTTGATGTCACAACTCCCATTTCTTCTTCGTCACCTCCACATTGTTCACGCCTTTAACCCCCGTCACGCCCTCGTCCACATCCTCCATAGGGATCCCTCGCAGGAGTCCAACAAAGTAGTGCCCAAAGAAGGTTCGTTCGGCTGATCCAGGTGGCACCATTAGGAGACCTCCACGTCCCAGAAGGAAGAGTTGACCAAGGACGTCCCTAGTCCCAAGAATGAAGTTATGGTGGTTGTTGCTGGTGGTTGAGCATCATCTCTGCCATAAACAGGAAGGTCCAACAAAGGATTAATTGACGTCGACTCACCTATAGAAGGACAATCTGAAATCTAATGGCGTTTGTCATAGGCGCACGATCATCCAGAGTCTGCATAGGGAGGCTGTCAGAAGCCATGCAGACGCAATTCTTTAATGCAACGTCTCATTTTTGCTGTTGTTGTTGTTTTTTAGTATATGTAGGCATTTTCTCCATTTTTGAAAGGATCGATGGTTGAACAAAGCTTCCGATTGAAAAGTTTTGATGAAGCACTGGTCGCTCTGGTTAATGCATAAGGCATTGGAGACTTCTTACTTTATGGATGCCAGCCTCTTTTCCATCTCTTTGTTTACTGTGTTAGAATAGCTCGGAATTGGAGGATCCGGTCGAGTTGTAGCTGTTATAGGATGATGTAGGTTGGATCACTGTAACAGTTGCATTGTTTCTAATCGGTTCCTGTGATTTTCTTAGCGCTGAACGACTCGGAATTGGAGGATCCAGTTGAGTCACCCTTCAGATCCTTAAGGCTCTAGACCAAGATGATCTTGGCTTCCAAGTTTTTCATCCTCAAGCTTCTGAAGGCCTGTCGCTCGAGGCAGTCTTGCTCGCCCTTCTCACAAGTCTTCCCTCTACCACCCTTTAATCATTTACTGACAAAAGTTGGATCAAGACCTCCCTTGCTTTCTACA
>SNQJ01S0261108.1:0-10531 GCA_010110895.2 Picea sitchensis
AAACTAAGACAAAATGACGAAGAAAAGGATGGAAGACATGATTCATGAGGCTTTGGAAAGTGGAGGGAGCATTACACAAGCCAAAGGGCATGACCAAGAACTCATACTGGCCCTCATGAGTTTGAAATGTGGTCTTAGAAATGTCTGCCTCGTTCATACATATCTAGTGGTAGCCAAAATGAAGATCAAGTTTAGTAAAGAACTCGGCACCACTTAATTCATCCAAGAGATCATCAATGATAGGAATGGGAAATTTGTCTTTGATGGTGAGTTTGTTGAGGGCGCGAAAGTCAAGACACTTGCACCAAGAGCCTTCTTTCTTAAGTACCGTGACTACAGGAGAAGAATAGGGGATATTACTAAGAAGGATAACGCCCGCTTCGAGCAATTCTTGAAATTTTTTCTCAATTTCATTTTTTTGCGAAAAGGGATGATGATAGGGATAAAAATTGGGAGGAAGGTTGTCGATTACGAGGGGAATGGAATGATCATGAACACCACGGGAAGGAGGAGGTCCCTGGGGAGTGGAAAAAATAGCTTGATGTTTGGAGAGGATGGATCGAACCTTTTTTGAGGAGCTTTTCCATGCGATGGGAACTGATGATCTCAGGGTAACCTACGGTGATTCCTTGGAACTTATATTGTTGTCCCTCCTGGTTGAAATGCATGGTTAATTCCTTAAAATCCATGAGAATGAGGCCCAAAGTCCTTAACCATTTGGCCCCCAATACAATGTCACAACCACCCATGTCGATAGCAAACATATGAGATTTCATGTGGTACTGACCAATTTGGAGACACGCTTTTTCACAACGCCCCCAAAATATCATGGATCTACCATTGGCAATCATGATTTGAAATTTGTTGACTTCTTGCATATAACAATTTGTTTCTTGGGAAATGCAGTGATGAATAGAATTATGGATGTTTCCGTGTCAACGAGGATGATGACCTTTCGATGCTTAATGTAACCAATGAACTTGATGGTTTGGGGGTAGAGAAGCCATTGAGAGCATTCAGGGAAATGACTGGTTCAACTTCTGGGGGGTCTGAGGGTGGATTCAAGTCAGTGGGTTAGGGGGAGCCTCAACCTCTTCTTCAAAAACATCCTTAGAGATGGCCATAAAAAGCTTTCGTTCCTTACACTTGTGCCCAGGAAAATATTTTTCATCGCAATTATAATAAAGGTCCTTGAGTTGGCGCTCAACCATTTATGCCCAGGTCATATTTTGGATCTTTAGTGGAGTGGAAGGAGGAGTGGGAGTGATTGTTTTAGGGCAAAGAATAACGGAGGGTTTTCGAGTTTGAGAAGAGACAACCCGTTGTGCTTCCTTAGCTCTTTTAGTAACTTCCACACAACTCTGGGGGCGAGCCATGAGGACATGGGTACGAATCTCATCTTTGAGGCCACTGATAAAGCATTCCCAGAAAAAAGCATCAGACATGCCCTCTGTGTGAAAAGCCAATTGCCTAAAAGCAGCTATAAAGTCTTCCACTGTGCTAGATTGTTTCAACTTCGTCAAATGACTTAAATGGTGGGTGTTAGTGTCAAAGCATTCATAAAGCTCTGCAACAAATTGTGTCCAAGCCACATACCCTTAGTGGGCATTTTTTCTCCATTGCCACCATTGCCAATGTTCTTGATCTAGATGGAGAACACCATACATGATTTTGTCCAACTCATTTTTAATGCCATGCAAAGAGAAATAATGTTCCATTTGAGTTACCCATCTAGTGGGATCTGAGCCATCAAATTTGTTCACATCCACACGCAGAAGGCATAGGTCACGCTGAAAGTGATGGGGCTGAAAAGGTTAGGCATTGGATAAAGTTTCACCTTTGGGGTACAAAGGTGGGTCAGAGGAGGTAAGGTCTCTAGTGATATTCAGCTTGGTGTAGATCTAGCCAACAAAGGATTCAAGTTGGGTAGAGAGGTCATGTTTCAGGGTTTCCATTTTGGCGTCTATAGTGGAATGCATGTTTTTATTGATGGTGATAATAATTGCATTGAGTTGTCGCACTTCATGTTGGGTCATTGTGAAATTAGAGGACAAGGAATTGAGGTGGGCTTTAAGGTCTTGGCTATGGGTGTGGGCCATGATGAAGGGGAGAAGGGACGGGTGGGACGACATTGAAAATGTGTGAAGGGTATCACAACGATCAGGGCGACGAGGGGAATCCAATGGGGTAAGTCCCAAATAAGGGGACTAAAAGGGGGTTGGGTCCATGAAAAAAAAAGATGAAAAATGATAGGTATGATTGCGATGAAGGTGAAGAGAGGAATCCAATGGGATAGGGTTGAAATAATGGTGCAAGGAAGATCCGGACTTGGAAAAACTCTGTAGTAATTTCACAACCAGAATGCAGGGGGTGAATTTGTACGACAATAGATCTTGTATATTCTATTTATGTTTCTGTCCCAATGGTTAGGGTATTTAGAGTTTCTACATACAAGGGTTTGCCTTGTGTTATAGCTCTCTAATATATGTGTGGGATCCAACAATAGTACTCAGCCCAATATCTCAGGGAACCAACTAAGGAGGCTAGACCATGCCCTTAGTCGTACTACCCGACTACCCATGTACTAGAAAGTATCTTCCTGAGTGTTGTTCTCGGTGGAACTATAACAATCAGGTGACCGATCAATTTTTCTATGGAGGGCTTCAAGAATCTAGGCCAACCCATATATAGGTACTATCTGATGCGCTACCACTTGAAGGGGTACCAACACAGGTTACAAGTGTGGTCAACAATGTGCGCTTAAATACCACTTGTAGTTCCTGCGTCTATGCTTCCTCGACCATGGATTTATGCATTGAATGACAGATCTTTGTAGCATTATGATGCCAGAATACGTATCTACCCTCAAAAAAATAACTCACAATTTTCTGCCAAGGAAAGTATTGTGATACCACTTGTAAGGTACTCGATCTATTATAATAGTTGAAAGCATAAATATTGCAAAGAATATGTAACGCACCTCCTACGCACATATCCTTCGGAGTCTGGAAGCCCAGAAATCCTGCCATGTGGCTTTGGCCTTCAACCCTTTTGACTTATCTAAGATACTACACCCAAGACTCTGGAGTTCCGAAATCCTGGACTCCCAAAGGGTCCACCTTACACATGATGGTGCATTAAATGCAAAGGCAGGGACAGGTGGGTCTCGGCCTTCCGCCAAATTAACCCCAGCATCCCAGCGTTCCAAATTTCCCGAAGTCCTAAACTCCCATGTCCTGGGTACTCCACCCACTATTAGGCCAAGCAAGTATGTGCCAAGGGGGAATGACCTGCGTCCAGACAGAGATGACATGTGGCACCATCAATGGGTGACACATGTCACATTCTAATGGGCACCTAGGGTCTGTGAAAATCACGAATCAAGGTGACACGTGGCACGTTGAACATGGATCCATGTCACCTCGGGTGACGTTAGCATGCCAAATCACTCTGGAATGACAACCTTCCAATCCCACTTATATCCCATAGTCGAGACGTGTCCACATAGATCCGTAGATCTACGGCCTCTGTTACTTCGCAACTTTGGTGTTCGGGGGATCCGTTGTGTAACTTCCTCTTTGCTCTCATAGTGGTCAGCGTTGGGTTGACCATGGTCTAGATCCGATGGTCAGGAGGGATCCCGAAGCATCCTTGAATCATTGGTCCTCGTCGTTTCGCGACTTCGACGTTCGGGGGTTCTACCTGTTTAACATTCCCTTTCTCCCGGAGTGGTCAATGTCAGATTGACCGTGACATAGATCCAACGATCATGGGAGATCTTGAATATCCTTAGATCTACGATTCTCGTCACTTCATGATTTGGACGTTCCAGGGTTTCACCCGTTTAACACTCCCTTTTTCCCGGAGTAGGACTTCGCTGAAGTACTATACACATATCCTTCCACTAATTGATCGGACGGTTGGGAGGGGTTCTTAGTGGACTAACCAGATCCATGACTCACATTAATTCACAACTCCAACATTCGAGGGTTTCAGTGTTATGACACCTCTGTTCTCTAGAAGTGGTAAACGTCAGACTATCCACGACATAGATCCAACAGTCACGGAAGATCCTGAGTATCCTCGGATCTAAGACTCGCGTTACTTCGTGGCCGATAGGTGGGTCAAGGTTTAACAATGGAACAGATCCCACGGTCCTGGTTAAGGAAACTGCCAGATGTCGATCAACCTCGTCGATAACCTTACCAGCAAGTTGCCTTTGGCTGGTTTGAAAGGTTGTAGAGTCATAACGTTCTGGAGCTTCAGAATCCCGGAGTTCTTAAGCCAAAATAGCTTAGCTCCTTTTGGACCTAGCGAAGGGTTCTGAGGTCATGGTCATATGGATTTCGTGAAAAATATCAGGGCTTCACACTCAACACTTAGCCACGATTTGGTTAGAACCCTGGACATGAGCCCTCGGTCACACGGGCGAAGGGTTTGAAGGGAGCGCCCTCCATTCACAGAACTTAAGTTCTAAAATAGGGAAAGGGATTTCTCAAACAATACAGGAACCGTAAACTTATTCTTAAACTCTTTTTAAGACCCATGTATCATGGATTTCCAGATGCTAGACTAAGGCAAACAGAACCATGCAAATACAGGGGCTCACAAAAAAATAGTAAGCATTTCTAATGATTAATCAAACAATGTAAGATTTAATCATAACCACAAACATTCAACCATCATTTCAATTCTACTACACAAAGTATAAGAATACTTATCAAGAAACCAGATCGTAACGCAATTGCTGAGAGGGATGCACATTTCCACCCAACCGTAGGCACAACAACTCCTGGATGGATTTATCATTGGCTACCCCTAGCTAGATCATGATGCCTTGAGAGAGACTCTTCCTTATTTTTTAGTGACAACCAGGGACGAAGGCTACTCTCCTCCTCCCATAGAAACTTGGAAATGAATTTTCTTTTGACCAAGCAAGGGGGGTTGCAATGAGTGTTTCCTTAGTCGCTCATCTTCCTGCAGCCCCATTTATCAACTTGGACCGAAAATGAATCCAACAAGTTCTTGCACCTAGAGAAATCTTGTTGTTCAGATCTCCTCAGAACCCCAGAGAAGCACACACTCTTCTCCTTCAGGAAGAATGGTCTATCGACTCATCTCCTCTGCCCACAAATTCCCTTTTTTTCTTTCCTTCCTCGGCAAGATTGTGTGGGTCTGAATCCCCAGTTCGTGGTCAGGTCAAGAAGTCTTTCAGATGAGTACTATGCCCATATCCTCATAAACTCTTGAGGAGGAATTCCCAACTACCAGGTTAACTGGTAATTTATTTCTGGGTCAGAGGTCTGTTCAAGTTCTGAATAATTTAAATTTAGTAAGGTACTAGTCTGGTGGGGGTCATATCAACAATTGTTGGTTCCCCTCACCATCTCTCTCATAACATCATGATCTATCGTGGAAAACCCCCCCTTCAGTAGTTGTGCAACACTTTCCATTTTATTTAGTAACAGAAAATACATATATATCTATATTACCTTTTATAATAAAAAGGTTCATTAGTTCCAATGTCCACACATATTCAGTCTGCCATAGTCTATAGGCAAGTTATAGTTACATTTACAAGCTAGCGGAAAGAAGGGTATCACAATCCTCTCCCCCTTAGAGGAACATCGTCCTCAATGTTATACTTGTCGATGTGCTCTATATGTACAAAAGTAAACAAAAATGTGTATGCATGTTTCATGGCATCCTCCATTTCCCATGTAGCTTCATATGGACCAAAGTGTTTCCACTGCACCTTGATCTGTGCAATGGTTTTGTTCCTGAGTGGGATTTAGTTCCTGTCTATTATGCATTGTGGCTCTTGAAGTAATTCTCCCTATGGTTCCACCTGAATCACAGACCAATCAATTATATGATTAGAATCATGTACATGTTTCTCCAGTAACGAAACATGGAAAACATGATGTGCCTTCACTGTGGGGGGAAGTGCTAGTCTATATGCTACAAGTCCCACTCTATCCAAAATTTCAAAGGGTCCACAATACCGAGGTGCTAGCTTGGCACAAGCTCCCATTCTTAAGGATATTTTTCTGGGCCTAACTTGGAGATATACATGATCCTCTGCTTTGAACTCTTGAGGAGTCATTTTTCTGTTTGCATAGTTTTTTTGTCTATCCTGATCTATTTTCAGATTTTGCTTTATCTGAGCCACTTGTTGTTCCAGTTCCTTTATCATATCTAGCCTGATTTTAATTATGTTGACTGGGTTATTTCAGCTAATTGGAATATTGCATTGTTTACCATAGAGGGCCTCAAAAGGGCTCACCTTCAATGACTCTTGATAGCTATTGTTATAAGCAAACTGTACCAGTGGTAGGTAGTCTTCCCACTTCCTGGGTTGATGCATTACATGCATCCTTAACATGTCTTCTAACACTTAGTTTACCCTCTCTGTCTTCCCATCAGTTTGAGGGTGATAGGTTGTACTAAATAGTAATTTAGTTTCAAAACCAACAAACAGAGATTTCCAAAATTTTGAAGTAAATTTTGTATCTCTATCGGATATGATTTCCTTAGGCATGCCATGCATTCTAAATATTTATTTCATGAAATTATTGGCAATATCTATTGCCTTGCAAGTTGATTTGACGAGAATGAAGTGAGCATCCTTGTTGAGTTTGTCCACAACTACCATGATGGTGTCATTTTGTTTGGTCGATTTTGGTAACCCTGTGATGAAATCCATGGAGATGGTTTCCCATTTCCATTCTGGGGTTGGTAGGGGTTGCAAAAACCCTGTTGGATGTTGGTGATCTGCCTTAACCTGCTGACATTCTAGACATTTATCCAATAAATCAGCTATGCCATTTTCCAGTCTGGGCCAATAAAATAGTTTCCTAGTGGTTGTCATCATCTTTTGATAACCAGGATGACCAATATATGGTATTTTGTAGTTCATCCATTATGAACCTCTTCAAGTCGTCACAATTTAGAATATACAACCTACCTTTGTAAGTTAGCAGACCATCATTCAACAATTTATAACCCTCATACTTCAGCCTTGTGGGCTCTTGCTCTAAGTATAATTTCATAGTCTTGAAAAATGCATTTGTTTCTTGTGCATTTTTTACTTTCTCCTTGATGTTTGATTCACAGGTGCTCATAGCTGCCAAGTGAATCACTTTCTTACTTCTATTAAGGGCATCAACCACCCTATTTTCTTTTCCTTTGATATGTTTGATTTCAAAATCAAACTCACTAAGGAGAGCCATCCATCTAGCTTGTCTAGCATTGAGTTTTGGTTGATCAAACAAATATCTCAACCCACTATGGTCTGTCATAACCTCAAATATTCTACCTAGGAGGTAATTACTCCACATTTTTAAGGCATGTACTATGGTAGAAAATTCCAAATCATGGGTCACATAATTGATTGCATGCTCATTCAATTTTTTGGATTCGTAGAAAATCACATGTCCTTCTTGAATAAGGACTCCTTCGAGCCCTTCCTTCGAGGCATCTGTACACAAAAGGAAGTCCTTATTTGCGTCTGCAATCTTCAGCACAGGCACATTGTCACACACCCACTACAACAACTTAGATTTTTTCGTCTTTTTCTTCGAGGAACATAATCCTCGAGACTTCTATGGGGCCTAGCGCAGACCCTCTCTTCCATTATCCTCCTCAAAATGACCACAAGTTGGCCTTAGCGCAAGCGCCTTTCGCAACTCGTGAGTCGGGAATCAAGACTCTCGACTCCCCTTTCTCCAAACACCGATACCCGAGACACTATATGGGTATGGCGCCCTCCTCACTAGCGCCTGCTACATGTAACCATAGGCTAGGCCAAACACTAGCACCACTCGCAACCTCGAGGTGTTGAGCTCCTGTGCTCCTCCTTTGCGAATCCCTGAGACGCGGGAGGTCAATGTTGCGTGGACTCTGCCAAAGTGATGTGCACACGCCACTTGTCAACCCTGCTATACTTTGCTCACGAGTTGTGTCGCCGCCGCCCGTCGCATGAGACCTCGGCTCTCGGCGTTTTGCGGCCATAGCGATCAAGGTGCAGCTTCCTCATCTTGCAAAACCCCGAGCCACGATAATTCAACAGTGGGTTGACTCTTTCCCAGTGTGACATCTTTCCACCATTGGTCACCTGCTTCCTAGGCTAAATAATAGCACTACTCGCATATCGCGACTTCGCGAGTTGGGGTGTTGAGCCCTCATGCTCCTCCTTCACGAGTGCACGAGATATGATAAGTCAACAATGGGTTGACTCCTTCCTTGGCGACATGTGTCCATCACCTGTCACCCGTTCCCACATTTCTCTGGGCTCTTGTTGTTACGCCACCTGTCAACCACGCGGTCCCCACTTACAGATGGGTCATGTGTTTGCACGAGCCCTTGGCGCTCGACACTTCGCGACTTCTACAATCGAAAAGAAACTCCCTCAAGTTTTGAACCTCCGATAGGCGATAACCACGAAAGTTCTGATCCAACGGTTCTCCCGTGCCTTCGATCCAACGGTCACGATCACATCGCGATCTCACGAATCGTGAGTTCATGCAGCCCTACCCTTGACCACTCCAAGTCGTGAGTCAGCGAAATGCTACTCTCCTGCTTATACAAAGTCTAAGATCGACGGTCAATAGGGCTCCGTCAGATCCTTAGATCTACGGTCCTGGGTCCCATCGCTACTTGCGAAGGCTGAAAGGGGTGAAGTGTTAACGCCTGGGCTCCTTCTCTAGATCCATCGGTCTTGACAGATCTGGGGTATTCCTGAAAGGATTCCAACCATTCATCTACCAAATGATAGGGTATTCTCTCTTTCTATAATTGGGCTCGCTATCCCTTATGAGCTTGAATCATGAAATTCAACTTCTCGGGGCTTCGAACTCCCACGACTCCGAGTCCTTAGAGAGCTATCCTTCCTTGCATAAGGTTTCCAGACCTGGATCGCATGAACCTTCAGACGGTTCTTGGGAAATCGTCCCTAATCTCAGTCGAGTCTCAAGGTAAAGGTTCGACACGGTTCCAAGGTTTATGGGGTAATCCCCGCAGAAGAGTACTCTCGAGGGGCTTTCCCGGAACATTACGAGAGTCGAGCAAACAAGAAAATTCTTGGTGGAGAGAACTCATGCCCCAAACTTAATCATTTGTACATAAACCAACAATAACATATAAGCATACACATGCATCCATTATTTCTAGTTTAAAACACTAGGCAATCATTCCACACATAAATTACTATGGGCATATAAACATAAGCATGTATTCACGATATTCAATTCGAAATACAAGGTATAAAACACTTATCAAATCTACCAGGCATGGTGCAACTACTGAGAGGGGTGCTCGTTTCCACCCAACTGTAGGCTTAGTGACTCCAAACGGATTTACCACTAGCCACCCCCGAGCTAGACCACCATGCTTTGAGGTTCAGTCTCCTACTTCCAGCTCAACATAAATCAAGGACGAAGGTTACTCTCCTTCTCCTGATATAGGAAAACAATCCAGGACGAAGGTTACTCTCCTTCTCCTGATACAAGAAAAAAATCCAGGACGAAGGTTACTCTCCTTCTCCTCGTATTCAGAACTCCCTACGTTTCCAGGGTTTCTCTAGTTCTCTTCCACGATCCCCCGTCGTGCGCACTGCTCTCCCCTTTACCACATTTCCTCTCTTGCCAATTTCTGTCTACAAGGTTGTGTGTGGCGCAAATTCCATCGTCCGTGGTCAGGTTTGAGGGATGTTACGGATGGGTGGTTCACCCCCATCCCCTCATTAACACTTGAGGAGCCTCCCCACCTACCAATCTGACGGGAAATCCATTCCAGGATCATAGAGTTGCTTTGGTTTGTGAGCAAGTATAAACCAGTACGGCACTGGCTCGGTGGAAGTTAACGCAACCATTCCAGGTCCCTTCCACCACCTCTCATTATCCATCGTGGTCTCTTTTAGCACATCCCCCTCTCAACAATCATGCAACACATATTCATTATATAATTTACATTCATCAACCTTTTATGCAAAGGTTAGTCAAATCAAACATTCACATATTTGAGTTTGCCATAGTTCTTGGCCAACATAGTTATTTTTACAAACCGGGGGAAACAGGGTGTTACAATTCCCTCCCCCTTAAAGGAACATCATCCTCGATGTTTTATCTATCAATATGACGTGTATGTTCAGAAGTAAACAAAATAGGATATGCTTGTTTCATGGCATCTTCCATTTCCCACGTAGCCTCATCTGGGCCAAAATGTTTCCACTGCACCTTGACCTATGCAATGGTTCGGTTCCTGAGTGGGGTTTCCTTTCTGACTAGTATGCATCGAGGTTCTGGCAGGAATTCTCCCTTCGGTTCCACCTGGATCACAGGCCAGTCAATTATATGATTAGAATCATGTACATATCTCTTCAATAATGAAACATGGAAAACATTGTGTGCTTTTACTGTGGGAGGAAGTGCTAGCCTATAGGCTACAGGTCCCACTCTATCTAGAACTTCAAAGGGTCCACAATACTGAGGTGCCAACTTGGCACAAGCTCCCATCCTCAGGGAACTCTTCC
>SNQJ01S0261109.1:0-19619 GCA_010110895.2 Picea sitchensis
CATATAACTCAAAGCATCATAATGAAAGAAAAGTTTTATCATCATATAAATCCAGATCACTTGCGAGCAAGTGTCCTCAAAGAATAAGTTAGGTAAGTGCGCCAGAGCGGGATGTTACAAGCACCAAAGGAATCACATGTATTAGTGGTGAAGAGGATTTTCAGATATCAGAAAGGAATATAAGAGTTTGTATTATGGTATCCAAAAGGCAAGTATCTATCACTTATTTACTACACAAATGTATATTGGGCAGGTTGCATTGATGACCGAAGAAGCACTAGTTGAGCAGTGTTCTACTTGGGTGAGTGGTTAGTATCTTGGCTAAGAAAGAAACAATCATCAATATATTTATCTACAACCAAAGTAGAGTATATTTCCACATCAAGATGTTGTACTCATGTTATATGGATGAAACAAACTTTGACATATATACAGGTTGAGTATGATGATCCCATTCTAATCTATTATGATGATAAAAGCGCCATCAATATCTCAAAGAACTCAGTGATGCACTCCAAGATGAAGCACATTCCAATCAAGTATGATTTTCTATGGGAACATGTTGCAGAGAAGAACATCATAGTTGAATATGTGGGCACAAAAGAACAAGTGGCAGACATCTTTATAAAACCTCTTCCAAGAAAATCCTTTGAGTATCTTCTCTAGAGACTCTGAGTAATTTATACTCCAAAATGAATGTTTTTGAATGCTTATATTATATGTCTTAGATCTACAAAAGGAAGCACCATAAAGAGGACAGTTTGGATCAGGAGATCAGTTTCAAGAAGAGTTGAGTCAGGGGGAGTATCCCAAAGAACATCTCAGTTTGGGGGAGCATCCTCGAATGGAAGGATACCTTTGCGATTGATGACAAAGGGGGAGAGATATTTCAAATGCAGAGGACATAGGCATGGTTACAGGGGGAGCATGAGCGATATGACTTCAATATTGTATGACATGACTTTAGTATTGCATCAAAGTGTTTCCATCAATTCCAAAGGGGGAGATTGTTGATTAATTGGGTTGGTTGTCATTTATGTCATCTCTTGAAGAAATTCTAGTAGCAGATTCTGGTAGCACAAAGGTTTGGGTAATGAACCCAAGTTTGATTGATGGATAATGGTATGAATTTTGATATATTTTAAGGTAAGAATATTATATATTGATATTAGATTTCATCCCATTTCCGGTGGTATGTGGAACATCACATAACTCCTTACGGTTAGAGAGTTATGGCCATGTGAAGTTGGAGAACCCTCATTAGTCATGTAGAAGCCCCAAAAGGTAAAAGTCGTCAAGTGGTTGCAAAAAATAAATTATTTAAATAATAAAGTGAAGTGATGAGTGTAATATAAGTCAAAGTGGATACAAAATAAATTATTTAAATAATAAAGTTAGTGGATAAATTACTAACTGGACAAGTGGTTAGAAGTGGGTTAGCCCTAAAATAAGGAAAGTGGCTTAACATATTTTAGAAGGTAAATAACAAATTGAAGTGATGAGTGTAGTATAAGTCAACGTGGATAAAAAAGAAATTATTTAAATAATAAAGTTAATGTATAAATTAGTAAGTGGACAAGTGGTCAGAAGTGGGTTATGTAACATCCCGCTCTGGTGCACTAAGCAAACTTATTCCTTGAGGACACTTGCTCGCAAGTGATCCGGATTATTATGCTATTAAAACATTTTACTTTGATTATGATGTGTTATGGGTAGATGACATGTTGTTTTACTACATTGACATAGACAGGTGCTATTGACTCAGTTTTACTAAGTGTGCAGGGTTTTGGACCTTGAGGATGCAGAGGCATCGATGCAACCCCTTGGACTCCAAATCAAGTCAGGGAGTGTGCTATTGCGGTTTGATTGTTTTAATGTGATATTAGTACATTTGATTAGATGATATGATGTGGATATGTTCTGACATGATTTGTTGATGATGCAGGCTAACGATAGCTTGTCGACCAGACTCACATATGGAGTAAAGGGGTCACACACGACTACCAGAGATGTTGAGGTAGAGGGGTGGACAACAACCCTGCCACAACCTACTAGCACTCCTTCCATGTCTCGAACTATAGGTTAACGATTAGCTAGTTCAAGAGGACCCACGATGCCATGAGGGAAGACTACGACAGTCGCTCATGATGATTCTAAGGGGCATGCAATAAGGCGGGGGGCTTATTCCTTAGAATCCATTAGTCTCCCACAAGTTCACCTGGTAGAGTGTTGAATCTAGGGTTTATTGATGTCTACCAATCAATCAAGAGGCGAGTGGCACCCTTGGAGCACATGGTGCGTCCTGAAGGGCACATCGCACAAAAGAAACAAAAGAGGAGAGTGGCACCCTTGGAGCACCTAGTGCGTCCTGAAGGGCACGTCGCGTTGATGATGATAGAGGGATGAACCTAGATTGACCTAAGACAATTAACACGTTAAGAAGTTTTTAAACAAATTCCCTAATTAAATGTCGCCCAGTTCAGAATCTAACTTCTAAGTCTAAAACTTCGCTAGGGGTAAAATTTTGTCTACCCTTAAGAAAATATCTTTATAAAAATAAAATAATAAAAAGTTAAAATAAATACCACTTGAGTAATAATTTTAGTCTTCATAAATTTTTGGGTAAAATGAAGAGAGTAAGAAATTAAATAAAATCAGTGGATAAAAAAATTGTAAAGAAGAAATTAATTATTTTAACTTTTGATAGTTTAAAAAGATACTAATTTATAATAAAAGGAAAGAGAGGTTGAATTGCACAATTGTCATTTCTAGCTCAAATAAAAAGGGGAAAGAGGGAATTATAAAAAATAGGAAACTAGGGTATGGAGGTAACATAAAAAGGGAAAGAGGGGAACTTATGGTAAAAAGAGGGAGGTCAACCTAGTAAAAAATATGCATTTAAGAACCTTCTAAATTGAACTAAATTAGCAACTTCATAATAGGGAAAGCCTTTAAAACCTGTAAGGGAATCTAGGGACACCTAGGAGTAATTTTAGGAGTAACTGTAGGTGGGTGAGGGAAATAAGACAATTGATAAATTGAAAGAAAATAATTATTGGAGGAAAGTGGGGGATGGATGACACTTGTACGAAGGAGAATTTTTAGAAGATTTTTATTAAAACTTAAATTAAATGAGATTTAGGAAAATAATGGAAATTCTAAAACTCTATAAAAGAGAGGGAGGAGAAGGAAGAAGGGGATCGACTGTTAGCATAATGTTACGCTGTCGGAATAGCGACTTGACTGATTTACTTGTGGTAGTTGGGATTTTCAGCTTGGAGAGGAGTGGTAGCTAGGCCTTGCGAGGTGAGTTGGGATCTAGACGCACCCTCTGGAGAGTGTGTGGCCCCTTTGTGGCTCTATGGGCCAAGGGGGACGTAGAGTACCCCTAGCGTTGTCTGGGAGGTACCGGTGAGGTCTCGACAGTCGACGAGCGGGAGTTGCATAGAGTGCATGGATGTCACTCGAAGCAGGCGAACAGGCGACGGTACGCTTTTCGGTTGATTGATAGAATGTTGTAGGATGTATGTTTTAGATCTGCAGGTGTGTTGAGTAGGTAAACTGTTGTCTAGTTTTATGACTGAAAATTTTATGGCCTCGTTGATTGATTGGTAGATTGATTTATGTGACCTTCTCCTTCCCGCATGTCATGACCTCCCTTTGGTGTTTGACTGTGACCCTTGCGCTTCTCTCACCACGCTCTTTGATTGACATTTTTGACAGCGTCTTATGTATGTAGGGATAATTTAACACTGTATTGATGATCCCAGGCAAATTTTAAGTTTACGTTGATACACTTCCTGGCAATTTAAAATGGGATTATTTCATCTCTTGGAGAATTAAAATGTGATTATTTTTACTCCTGGCCTGCAAATATCATTCTTCAAATATGTATTACTTAATAGGCGAATCTAGTGTGCACTGAAAATGAATGGTGGCATCCATGTCCTTCCTGTGCTTTGCATCCTTTTTAAATTTTGTTGGGTGAATTAACTGGCGAGTTACCATTGGTTACTTCGCTCCCAGACCGAGTTGACTTCCCTGACTGTATTTTTCTTACTGTCGTGATTTTATAGAATAAACCCAGAGCCTTTCTACTACTAAAAGTTATCAAATTCTTAAGTTGATAATCGCAGCGAACTAGATGATTAGCTCAGGTAAACCCTAGAAATGTTTTTAAGGCATGAGTTATATCTAGGATAAATCCTTACTGTGTTAATAAAGTTTCCAGTGGGAGTACTGCTCTTATTTAAAAATGGTGCACCCTTAATCAACGGTAAGACTGGATTGGTTACTGTGATTTTGGTTTCTAAAAATTTGTGCTGGCAAATTCATTCTGGCATTTTCGTTTTGCAAGATGGTTTGTGAAAATTCGTGCTGGCAATTTATCTGTGGCATTTTCGTTTTATATTTGTTCTGTAAATTCGTCTCTGCAGAATTTCGTCCCTAGTGAATGAATTTCTTCCTCCTTAAATTTTTATTGATTTCTGGATTGTAGCGGCACGTTTTACACTTCCGTTGTTCTCTGTAATTTAGATAGGAACAAAAAAAAATCTATTCCTTCAATTCAACTCAAGCGCAACCTCCTAAATAAAAGGGATTATCTTCCTTAATTACAGAATTGCAACCTTACTCCTTTGGAAAATGAGATGAACATTCCTTAAGTTATGCCTAAAATTGTGTGCCCAGGAATTGCAAACAAGTGAGCCCGTGCACTTGGAAAAAGGGGACAACATAATTTAATTTTAAACTTAAATTCTCTCTGCAACTATACTTTCTCCCAGTGCCATAATAGTCCCTACTTGCACACTTGTCGTGATGTAGGTTTCTGCGCCCTGTTAATGATGGTTATTTCATAAATTAGACAATCTCGTCAGCATTATTGTATAAGTAGCCTTAGAGTATGGACAGTATATTACCCTGATAAATTGTGTATTGGAGTAATCTAGAGTTAATATATTTTGGTTCTCATTTTATTTGAGAAGTTTAAAAAAAGGGAATAGTTGATATATAAATCTATTGTCGTTGCTTTTGTTATAAATGAAATAGTTCTATTTTTTCCTTCCATAAAATCTAGATAGTTTATATATTCTATTTGAATGTGATTGGTCCTTTAAGTAGAGGCTATCGCACTTCTAATTCCTTGTTTGATCCTTGCTTCCTCATCTCCTTGAAATTATCTACGATTCAGTTCTCCCTTCCATTCAATTGATAATTGTTGTAAATATCCATGACAAAAAAAAATTAGATATATAACTCCTTATAGATCAACAAATGGTTAGTAAAATATTTGGGAATCAAATAAATCCAAGAAATCTATCTTATAATTGGGCAAAAGAATCTGATTTAATATCGTTTAGTGGTTATCGTTCTAATCTAAGCTTTGGATATTGTTTTAACATATTTGGGGTATGGTTTATTATAAATTGGAGATTGTTTAACACAAATATTAGTGGGTATTGTTTTAGTGGTTAATATTCTAATGTAAATTGAATTTTGTTTTAATATAAGATGAGTATTGTTTTAATACAATTTGAATATCGTTCTAATACAAATTGGATATTGTTTAATACAATTTGGGTATTGTTTAAATATAAATGTGGCTTTTGTTTTAATATAAATTCTAGTGGTGATTGTTTAAAACCTTAGGAGGTATTGTTTTAATAGAGGTTGGGTAAAAAGAAAATGTTTTAAGTTTAGGTTCACCTCTTTTCCTTTTGACTTATTGCTTAAGTTATATTGGTTTGGGATGTTGACGAAGTCGATCTAGCTTGCGTTACCCGTTGAGGGTGTCAATGTTTATTTTAAGTTAAGGGTTACACTTGGTTATGTAAACTTTTGATGAGCTTGGTTTCTTACGGTAAGGGTTCTAGCTACCTGTGTATTTTATTATTAAGTTTCTAGGATGATTGTCCTTAGCTTAGTAGGCTTGGTCTTTTGGGTCGAGCGGGATGTAGACACCTCCATGTTCCTCAGAACAGTTTCCATCCCTGAGACCCTAAATGGTTAAAATCGATGGGAACCTGGGCTTGAGCGTTGCTTATGTGTCTTGGAGGTCCTAACCATTGCAGGGTACGATGGGCAGGTAGTCAGTCTTATTTATTTTGTCAGTTTATTGTTGTACCTTGCTTGCATATACTTGATGTGCGTCTTAGATCGTTATGTTGTTGTTACAACTGCAAGTGCCACGTTCGTCATTGTGTGGCGACGTAGAGTCGAATGTATTTATTATCCTTGTACACACGCGCACACACAAAAGAGAAAAAAAATAATATAAAATTTTACACTTGTTATAAGAATTTTGTCGTTGTAACGAGGAGGTTTGTTACATATGGTATCAAAGTGGGTTCAACCTGCGACTTGGGATCACTACAACTTCTATTGACATGATTTGATTATACTGTTGCTAATCGAGTTGATTGTGTGTGTGTAGGTAATCATGGTTAGAGGACACCGCGGAGGCAGACGACGGGGTACTAGGGGAGGAGGTACGCCACCCCCAGTAGCATCCATGCCTAAGGGGTCTAACCCCCAAGGAGATGAGAAGGTTCTTGGGTAGGAGTAGATAGTAGTTGGTGATGTAGTCAGAATGATGAGATCCTTTCAGCGCATGTTTGAGGCACTGATCAGTCGTTTGGACAGAGATGAGGCCAGGGCGTCGGCACCGTGAACTTGAGAAAGTCAAATTTCCTGAGTTCTTTTGTGCCCTGGATGGCACAGCCACCGAGGCATGGTTGGAGAACATGGCAATGTGCTTCTCACTTCACGATTATACCTCCAACATGAAGGTCCACCTGACATTTTTTCAACTGAAACGGAGCAATCTTCTATGGTGGAAGATGCTCCTACCGCAACTAAACATGGCCTTCAGAGACATGTCATGGGAAACATTCAAGGAATGGTTCCGAGAGAGGTACCTTTCAGAGGAATTCATTGAGCGTCATCTCAATGAGTTCAATGCCCTATGACAAGGAGGTCGTATGGTGCCCGAGTATGAGGCCCATTTTATGGAGCTGCTCCGGTATGCTCCGCACCTTAACACAGAAAAAATTAAGGTCAACAGGTTTGTGTTCGGCCTTAACGACAGCCTACGTGCAAAGGTTAGGATTTTGATGCCTCAAACCTTGCATGATGCCATCTAGAAGGCCCTCATAATAGAGGAGGATATTTTTAGTAGGGGTCAGACCAGGACTCCAACAAGACTAGCAGGGCAGGTTTCATGTGGAATGCAGTAGCACTAGGCACCAGTGAGACATACGTCAGGATATCGTGGCTTCTAGAGGGGATACACATTCACTACACCTCAACGATCGACGCCTCACCAGTGGACACCTTATAGGGGACCACAACATCAGTAGTAGTGTCGCCCATAGTAGCAGCAGTTTAGGCCTGTTCAACATAACAGACCAGGGTTCTAGGCCGGTGGACCATCATCTTCTACTTTGAGTACCAGGACTACTGGGCCAAAGAAGGGGCGTTGGACGTGTGGGGAGCCACAGTACTAACACGATTGTCCTGTGGAGAGGACCAAAGCATCTGGATAAGCCAGACCCACTACCATGGGAGATATGGGCAAGCCCCATCGGATTCATGCAGTGGTGAATAATCGTCAGGAATAGCATCATTCAACTGTTCTCGAGATTATAGGTATATTCGTTGACCATACCCTTAGTATTTTCATAGATCCCGGTTCTACTGAGAGTTTTATTTCTGGTGCAGCGCTAAAAAGGATTAAGGTAAAGGCAGTTGAACAGGACAATTTTAGCTTCATAGACATGGCTTCGGAAGCCAAACAGAAGGTTGGAGGAAAGGTTATGGGTTGTGCCCTTAACCCGGGAGAGTTTGTCACAAGGGCCAACCTGTACGTCGTGACCCTAGGATCTTATGAGGTCATGATTGGTATGGACTAGTTGGAATTGCATGAGGCGATACTCAATTGTAAGATGAAATGGTTGAGCTTGATTGATGATGAGGTACAGAGACGTGTGATTGTAGGCCAGAACTAGGGAGTTTCCCTAAGGTTCATCTCTAACTTACAACTACGGAAGAGTATACGCAAAGGGTGCAGGGTTTATGCGATCCTTGAATTAAATGAGAAGGGAGTAGTGGAAGGTCTAGAACACCTTTCGGTGGTGAGAGAGTTTGCATATATGTTTTCGGAGGAGTTACCCAGGATGTCACCGAAAAGAGAATTGGAGTTTACCATAGACCTAAAACCGGGGATTGAACCGATAGCAGGAACGCCTTATCGGATGTCAACTCCAGAGTTACAAGAATTGAAAATGCAACTGAAGGAGTTGCTGGACCTGGGACTGATATGTCCTAGTGTGTCACTGTGGGTTGCACCTGTTATTTTCATACGAAAGAAGGATGGATCGTGGAGGCTTTGCATCAACTACCGTCGACTAAACAAGGCTACGATCAAGAATAAGTATCCATTGCTGAGAATTGATGACCTATTTGATCAAATGAAGGGTGCGATGGTGTTCTCCAAGATCGACTTGCGATCAGGGTATCACCAGTTGTGGATCAAGGAATATGACGTCCCTAAGACCACGTTTAAGACGAGGTTTGGACATTACGGGTTTACTGTTTTACCCTTTGGACTGACAAACACCCCAGGGGTATTTATGAGTTTGATGAATGGGGTGTTCCATGAGTACTTGGACAAGTTCGTCCAAGTATTCATTGATAATATTTTGATCTACTCTCGAACAACGGAGCAGCATGATGAGCACTTGCGCTTGGTGCTATAGTGTCTGTGAGAGAACAAATTGTATGGGAAGTTGTCCAAATGCTCTTTTTACCAATCGAGAATTCACTACTTAGGGAATGTCATCTGCGGTGAAGGCATCGCCATGGATCCAGCCAAGGTCGAGGCTATTATAGAATGGCCTGCACCGATGAATGTCACAGAAGTGTGTAGCTTTATGCGTTTAGTAGGATAATATCGACGGTTTGTCGAGGGATTTTCAAAGATAGCAAATCAGATCACAGAATTAAAGAAGAAAAACAAGAAGTCTTTTTGGACCGAGAAATGCACGGAAGCATTCCATAGGGTTAAGGAGTTGTTGACAATAGTGCCGATACTAAAGGTCCCTGACATGGACGCAGAATTCTTGGTATGCACAGATGCATCCAAGGAAGGTTTAGGCGGAGTCTTGATGCAAGACAAATGAGTGATTGCTTACATTTCGAGGAAACTGAGAAGGCATGAGGAGAAGTATGCAACGCACAATTTGGAGTTATTAGCCATCGTATATGCCTTAAAGGTTTGGAGGCACTACCTTGTTGGACAAAAACTTGAACTAAAGACTGATCATTACAGACTACAACACGTTTTTACGCAAAGCGACCTGAACGCACAACAACAATGTTGGTCAGAATTGCTTAGCCAGTACGACTTTGAGATTATTTACATAAAGGGAACAGTGAACTGAGTGGCAGATGCTTTGAGTCAGAGACCATGCATCTTTTCGGCGTTGACTCTCCAGAAAAATCTATGTGAGAAGATTCTGACTTTACAGTGTGACGATGACTGGTACAAAGAGATCGAGGGTTTTATCGGACAAAACACAATGATGGTACCACGATATGAGGGATTTTCATTTGATAGCGATAGTTTATTGAGGTTTAAAATTCATATTTATGTACCACCAAACGATAGGTTGAGGATATTGATCCTAAGTGAGGCTCATAGAAGAGTTTACATGGCTCACCCAGGAGTCATGAAGATGAGGGTAGACCTTAAACCCTTATTTTTCTGGAAGGGAATGAAGGCCGACATAGTCAACTATGTGGCAAGATGTCTAGAGTGTCAGCAGGTAAAGGCTGAACATAGACACCCTACAGAATTACTTCAACCACATGTCATTCCGGAATCGAAATGGGAGGTTATTTCGATGGATTTTATTGTTGGATTGCCACTGACGGCAAGTAGAGATGACTCGATTTTTGTAGTAGTAGACACTCTGAGGAAAAGTGCTCAATTTATTCCTGTGCGTACGACGTATCAAGCACCTGACATAGCTAGAGTTTTCATCAGTGATATTTTCAGGTTGCATGGCGTGCCTAAGAATATTATATCCGATCGAGGATCGGTGTTTACTAGATGATTTTGGACTTGTTTCCAAGAGGCCTTGGGAACCCAACTTAAATTTAGTACTCTGTATCACCGTGAGACTGACGGGCAGACTGAACGAACGAACCAAAACTTGGAAGACATGTTACGCATGTACGTGACGGACCAACAAAAGAATTGGGAAGAATTCTTGCCACTAGTGGAGTTTGCTTACAACAACAGTTACCAGAGCACCATTAAGATGGTGCCTTTCAAGTTTCTTTATGGGTGACCATGTCAGGGGCCCTTGAGTTGGGATCGGCTTGAGGATAGGTTCCTTTTGGGACCAAAAGAGATCCAAGAAATGGAAGAACAAATGAAAACCATAAGACAAAGGATTAAACAAGTGCAGGATCGACAAAAAAGTTATGTTGATGCACACCATGTCGACCGTATTTACGAGGTCGACGATCGATTATTCTTGCGAGTTAAACCACACAAGAGTTCAATCAAGTTTGGGAAGGGAGATAAACTCTCTCCTAGGTTTGTGGGACCTTTCAAGATTGTGGAGAGAAAGGGGCCTATGGCCTATCAACTAGACTTGCCTGATTCCTTGAGGCGTATGCACGATGTTTTTCATGTATCTATTTTGAGACATTATATTAGTGATCCTACACATGTATTTGACATGCGTTCCTTGCAGGTAACGGACGATGGAGTGCTCATGGCTGAGCCAATCCACATCTTAGATCATCGCGTTCAACAGTTACGACGTCGAGCGGTAGATCAGGTCAAGGTAGAGTGGGACAATTATAGTCCGCACTCAGCAACCTGGGAGAACGCATATAATATGCGCCAACAGTTTCCATTTTTGTTTGATAGATAGACATATGATACTGTGATACACTTTATTTTAGCGTATATACTGTGAAACTTTGGGACGAAGTTTAGACCAAGAGGGGGTGTATGTAACATCCCGCTCTGGAGCACTGAGTGAACTTATTCTTTGAGGAAACTTGCTCGTAAGTGATCCAGATTATTATCCTATTAAAACATTTGACTTTGACTATGATGGGTTATGGGTATATGACATGTTGTTTTACTACATTGACATAGACAGGTTCTATTGACTCGGTTTTACTAAGTGTGCAGGGTTTTGGACCTTGAGCATGAAGAGGTATCGATGGGACCCCTTGGCCTCTGGATCGAGTAAGGGAGTGTGTTATTGGGGATTGATTGTTTTACTGTGATATTAGTACATCTTATTGGATGATATGATGTGGATATGTTATTACATGATTTTTTGATGATGCAGGCTGACGATAGCTTGCCGACCAGATTCACATATGGAGTAAAGGGGTCACACACGACTAACAGAGATGTTGAGGGAGAGGGGTGGACAGTAACCCTACCACAACCTACTATCACTCCCATCGTGGCTCAAACTGTAGGTTAATGATTACCTAGTTCTAAAGGACCCACGATGCTGTGAGGGAAGACTATGACAGTCGCTCACGATGATTCTAAGGCGCGTGCAATAAGGCAGGGGCCTTATTCCTTAGAAGCCCTTAGTCTCCCACAAGTTCACCTGGTGGAATGTTGACTCTGGGGGTTATTGATGTCTACCAATCAGTTAAGAGGCAAGTGGCACCATTGGAGCACGTGGTGCGTCCTGAAGGGCACGTCGCGCAAAAGAAACAAAAGAGGCAAGTGGCACCCTTGGAGCACCTAGTGCATCCTGAAGGGCACGTCGCATTGATGATGATAGAGGGATGAACCTATATAGACCTAATACAATTAACACGTTAAGAAATTTTTAAACAACTTCCCTAATTAAATGTCGCCCAGTTCAGAATCTAAGTTCTAAGTCTAAAACTTCGCTAGGGGTAAAATTTTGTCNTAAATAAAATCGGTGGATAAAAAAAATGTAAAGAAGAAATTAATCATTTTAACTTTTGATAGTTTAAAAAGATACTAATTTATAATAAAAGGAAAGAGAGGTTAAATTGCACAACTATCATTTCTAGCTCAAATAAAAAGGGGAAAGAGGGAATTATAAAAATTAGGAAACTAGGGTATGGAGGTAACATAAAAAGGGAAAGAGGGGAACTTATGGTAAAAAGCGGGAGGTCAACTTAGTAAAGAATCTGCATTTAAGAACCTTCTAAATTGAACAAAATTTTGGGAATCTAGGGACACCTAGGAGTAATTTTGGGAGTAACTCTAGGTGGGTGACGGAAATAAGACAATTAATAAATTAAAAGAAAATAATTATTGGAGGAAAGTGGGGGATGAATGACACTTGTACACAGGAAAATTTTTAGAAGATTTTTATTAAAACTTAAATTAAATGATATTTAGGGAAAGAATGGAAGTTCTAAAACTCTATAAAAGAGAGGGAGGAAAAGGAAGAAGGGGATTGGTTGTTAGCATAATGATATGCTCCCAGAATAGTGACTTGACTGATTTACTTGTGGGAGTTGGGATTTCCGTCTCAGAGAGGAGTGGTAGCTCGGGCTTGCGAGGCGAGCTGGGAGATAGACGTACCCTCTGGATAGTGTGTGGCCCCTTTGCGGCTTGGGGGGATAAGGGGGAAGCAGAGTACCCCTAGCATTGGTCGGGAGGTACCAGTGAGGTCTCGATGGTCGATGAGCGGGAGTTCCACAAAGCGTGCGGACGTCACTCAGAGCAGGCAAACAGGAAATGGTATGATTTTTGGTTGATTGATAGAATGTTGTAGGATGTATGTTTTAGATCTGCAGGTGATTTGAGTAGGTAAACTATTGTCTAGTTTTATGACTGAAAATTTTATGGCCTGGCTGATTGATTTCTGTGACCTTCGCCTTCCCGCATGTCGTGACCGTCCTTTTGTGTTTGAATATGACCCTTGCATTGTTCTCACCATGCTCTTCGATTTACATTCTTGACTGCGTCTTATGTATGCAGGGATAATTGAACTCTATATTGATGATCCTAGGCAAATTTTAAGTTTACATTGATACACTTCCTGGCAAATTAAATGGGATTATTTCATCTCCTAGCGAATTAAAATGTGATTATTTTTACTTCTGTCCTGCAAATCTCATTCTTCAAATCTGTATTACTTAATAGGCGAATCTAGTGTGCACTGAAAACGAATGGTGTCATCCATTCCCTTCCTGTGCTCTGCATCCTTTTTAAATATTTGGGAATCTAATAAATCCAATAAATCTATCTTATAATTGGGCAAAAGAATTTGATTCAATATCGTTTAGTGGTTATCGCTCTTATCTAAGTTTTGGATATTGTTTTAACATATTTGGGGTATGGTTTATTATAAATTGGAGACTGTTTAACAAAAATATTAGTGGGTATTGTTTTAGTGGTTACTATTCTAATGTAAATTGAATTTTGTTTTAATATAAGATGAGTATTGTTTTAATACAATTTGAATATCATTCTAATACAAATTGGATATTGTTTAATACAATTTGGGTATTGTTTCAATATAAATGTGGCTTTTGTTTTAATATAAATTCTAGTGGTGATTGTTTAAAACCTTAGGAGGTATTGTTTTAATAGAGGTTGGGTAAAAAGAAAATGTTTTAAGTTTAGGTTCACCTCTTTGCCTTTTGACTTCTTGCTTAAGAAATATTGTTCTGGGATGTTGACGAAGTCGATCTATCTTGCGCTACCCATTGAGGGTGTCGATGTTTATTTTAAGTTAAGGGTTACACTTGGTTATGTAAACTTTTGATGAGCTTGGTTGCTTACGGTAAGGGTTCTAGCTACTTGTGTATTTTATTGTTGAGTTTCTAGGATGATTGTCCTTAGCTTAGTAGGCTTGGTCTACTGAGTTGAGTGGGATGTAGACACCTCCCTATTCCTCAGAATCGTCGCCAGCCCTGAGACCCTAAATGGTTAAAATTGATGGGACCCTGGGATTGAGCGGTGCTTATGTGTCTTAGAGGTCCTAACCATTACAGGGTAGGACGAGTGGGTAGTCAGTATTATTTATTTTGTCGGTTTATCGTTGTACCTTTCTTGCAGATACTTGATGTGCGTCTTAGATCGTTATGTTGTTGTTACAATTGCAAGTGCCATGTTCGTCATTGTGTGGCGACGCAGAGTCGAATGTATTTATTATCCTTGTACACACGCGCACACATAAAAGAGAAAAAAATAAATAAATAAATTACAGTTGTTATAAGAGGTTTGTTGTCGTAACGAGGAGGTTTGTTACATATGGTATCAGAGCGGATTCAACCTGGGACTTGGGATCGCTACAACTTCCGTTGACATGATTTGATTATACTGTTTCTAATCAAGTTGATTGTGTGTGTGCAGGTCATCATGGTTAGAGGACGCCGTGGAGGTAGACGACGGGGTACTAGGGGAGGAAGCGCGACGCCCCCAGTAGCATCCACGCCTGTGGGGTATAAACCCCAAGGAGACGAGAAGGTTCTCGGGCAAGAGTAGATAGCAGTTGGCGATGTAGTGATAATGATGGGATCCTTTCAACGCATGTCTAAGGCACTGATCAGTTGTTTAGACAGAGATGAGGCCAGGGCGCTGGCAGCTGCTGAGGTTCCACCGCGCACACCGGTCAACACTGGTAGCATTCATCATGAACTTGAGAAGGTAAAATTTCCCAAGTTCTTTGGTGCCACGGATGGCATAGCCGCCAAGGCATGGTTGGAGAACATGGCGATGTGCTTCTCACTTCGTGATTATACCTCCAACATGAAGGTCTGCATGGTGGTCTTTCAACTGAGGGGGAGTGCTCTTCTATGGTGGAAGACACTCCTACCACAACTGAACATGCCCGTAAATGACATGTCATGGGAACTGTTCGATGAACAGTTCTGAGAGAGGTACCTTTCAGAGGAATTCATTGAGCGTCAACTCAATGAGTTCAACGCCCTACGACAGGGAGGTCGTATGGTGCCCGAGTATGAGGCCCCTTTTATGGAGTTTCTCTAGTATGCTCCGCACCTTAACACTGAAAAAATTAAGGTCATAGGTTCGTTTTCGACCTTAACGACAGCCTGCATGCAAAGGCTAGTATTTTGATGCCTCAAAACTTGCATGATGTCATCCAAAAGGCCCTCATAGCAGAGGAGGAGCTTTTCAGTGGGGGTTAGACCAGGACTCCAGCAAGACCAACCGGGCAGGTTTCACCTGGAACATAGTAGCACCAGGCAGCAACGAGACATACTTCGAGATATCGTGGATTCCAGAGGGGATCCACATTCACTACACCTCGGTGACTGATGCCTCAGCAGTGGACACCTTACTGGGGACCATAGCATCAGCAGCAGCGTCGCCCACAACAACAACAGTTTAGGCCTATTCAGCAGAACAAACCAGGGTTCCAGGCCGATGGGCTGTCATCTTCTACTTCGGGTACCAGGACTACTGGGCCGAAGAAGGGGTGTTGGACGTGTGGGGAGCCACACTACTAGCACGAGTGTCCTGTGGAGAGGACTAGAGAATCTGGATCAGTCGGACACACTACCGTGGGAGATATGGGCAAGGCCCATCGGATTCATGCAGCGGTGAATAACTGCCAGGCAGAGCATCAGTCGACTATGCTCGAGACAACAGGTATTGTCACTGACCATACCCTTAGTATTTTGATATATCTCGGTGCTACCAAGAGTTTCATTTCTGGTGCAGTGCTAAAAAGGATTAAGGTAAAGGTAGTCGAACAGGATGAGTTTATCTTCATAGAGATGGCTTCGGAAGCCAAACAGAAGGTTGGAGGAAAGGTTATGTGCTATGCCCTTAACCTGGGAGAGTTTGTCACAAGGGCCAATCTATATGTCATGACCCTAGGATCTTATGAGGTCATGATTGGTATGGACTGGTTGGAATCGCATGATGCTTTACTCAATTGTAAGACAAAATGGTTGAGCTTGATCGATGACGAGGTACAACGACATGTGATTGTAGGTAGAAACCAGGGAGTTTCACTAAGGTTCATATCTTCCTTACAACTACGGAAGAGTATGCGCAAGGGGTGCAAGATTTATGTGATCCTTGCATTAAACGTGAAGGGAGTAGCGGAAGGTTTAGAACACCTTCCAGTGGTGAGAGAGTTTACGGATGCGTTTTCAGAGGAGTTACCTGGGATGTCTCTGAAAAGAGAATTCGAGTTTACCATAGACCTAAAATCGGGGACTGAACTGATAGAAGGAATGCCTTATCGGATGTCAACTCCAGAGTTACAAGAGTTGAAAATGTAACTGAAGGAGTTGTTGGACATGGGACTGATACGTCCTAGTGTGTCATCGTGGGTTGCACCTATTATTTTCATACGAAAGAAGGATGCATCATGGAGGCTTTGCATCAACTACCTTAAACTAAACAAGGCTACGATCAAGAATCCGTATCCATTGCCGAGAATTGATGACCTGTTCGATCAAATTAGGGTGGGACGATGTTCTCCAAGATCGATTTGTGATCAGGGTATCACCAGTTGGAGATCAAGGAAGATGAAATCCCTAAGACCGCCTTTAAGATGAGGTTTGGACATCACGAGTTTACTGTTTTACAGTTTGGACTGACAAACACCCCAAGGGTATTTATGAGTTTGATGAATCGGGTGTTCCGCGATTACTTGGACAAGTTTGTCCAAGTATTCATTGATGATATTTGCATCTACTCTCGGATGACATAGGAGCATGACGAGCACTTGCGCTTGGTGCTACAGTGTCTGCGAGAGCACAAATTGTATTTGAAGTTGTCCAAATGCTCTTTTTACCAATCGAGGATTCACTACTTAGGGAATGTCATCTCCAGTGAAGGCATCACCATGGATCCAGCCAAGGTTGAGGCTATTATGGAATGGCCTGTGATGACAAATTTCATGGAAGTGAATATCTTTATGGGTTTAGCAAGATACTATCGATGGTTTATCGAGGGATTTTTGAAGATAGAAAATCCGACCACAGAATTACAGAAGAAAAACAAGAAGTTTGTTTGGACCGAGAAATGCACGGAAGCATATCGGAGGCTTAAGGAGTTGTTGACAACAATGCTAATACTAAAGGTCCCTGACATGGATCCGAACTTCTTGGTATGCACATATGCATCCAAGAAAGGTTTAGGTGGAGTCTTGATGCGAGACGGACGAGTGATTGATTACATTTCGAGGAAACTGAGAAGGCATGAGGAGAACTATGTGACGCACGATTTGGAGTTATTAGCCATCATATATGCCTTGAAGGTTTGGAGACACTACCTTGTTGGATGAAAATTTGAATTAAAGACTGATCATTGCGGACTACAAAACGTTTTTACGCAAAACGACCTGAACGCGCGACAACGGCGTTGGTCGAAATTGCATAGCAAGTACAACTTTGAGATTACTTACATAAAGGGAATAGTGAACCGAGTGGCGGATGCTTTGAGTCAGAGACCACGCATATTTTCGGTGTTGCCTCTTCAGATGAATCTACGTGACAAGATTCTGACTTTACAGTGTGACGATGATTGGTACAAAGAGGTCGATGGTTTTATCGGACAAAACACAATGATGGTACCATGATATGAGGGATTTTCATTTGATAGCAATGGTTTATTGAGGTTTAAAAGTTGGATTTACATACCGCCAAATGACGAGTTGAGGATATTGATCCTGAGTGAGGCTCATAGAGCAGTTTACATGCCTCACCCGGGAGTCATGAAGATGAGGGCAGACCTTAAACCCTTTTTCTTTTGGAAGGGAATGTAGGCCGACATAGTCAACTATGTGGCCAGATGTCTAGAGTGTCAGCAGGTAAAGGATGAACATAGACACCCTACAGGATTAATTCAACCACATGTCATTCCGGAATCGAAATGGGAGGTTATTTCGATGGATTTTATTGTTGGATTTCCATTGACGACAAGGAGACATGACTTGATTTTTGTAGTAGTATACACTTTGACGAAGAGTGCTCACTTTATTCCTATGTGTACGATGTATCAGGCACCTGACATAGCTAGATTGTTCATCAGTGAGATTGTGAGGCTACATGGCATGCCTAAGAAGATTATATCCGATCGAGGATTTGTGTTTACTGGACGATTTTGGACGAGTTTCCAAGAGGCCTTGGGAACCCAACTTAACTTTAGTACTACGTATCACCTAGATACTGACGAGCAGACCAAATGAATGAAACAAACCTTGGAAGAAATGTTTTGCATGCACGTGATGGACCAACAAAATCATTGGGAAGAATTCTTGCCACTAGTGGAGTTCGCTTACAACAATAGTTACCAGAGCACCATTAAGATAGCACCCTTCGAGTTTCTTTATGGGTGACCGTGTTAGACGCCCTTGAGTTGGGATCATCTTGAGGATAGGGTTCTGGTGGGACCAGAAGTGATCTAAGAAATGGAAGAACAAATGCAAACCATAAGACAAAGGATTAATAAGTGCAAGATCGACAGAAAAGCTATGTCGATGCACATCGTGTCGAACGTAGTTACGAGGTTGGCGATCGAGTCTTCTTGCGGGTTAAACTGCACAAGATTTCAATCAAATTTGGGAAGGGAGATAAAATCTCTCCTAGGTTCGTGGGACCTTTAGAGATTGTGGAGAGAAAGGGGCCCGTGGCCTATCGAATAGCCTTGCCTGATTCTTTGAGGCATATGCACGATGTTTTTCATGCATCTATTTTGAGACATTATATTACTGATCCTACACATGTATTTTACATGCATTCCTTGCAGGTATCGGACGAGGGAGCGATCACGGCTAAGCTAGCCCGCATCTTAGATCATCGTGTTCAACAATTATGACGTCGAATGGTAGACCAGGTCAAGGTCTAGTGGAAAAATTATAGTTCACACTCGACAACCTGGGAGGACGCATATGATATGCGCCAACAGTTTCCATTTTTGTTTGATAGATAGACATATGATATTGTGATACAATTTATTTCAGCGTATATACTGTGAAACATCGGAACAAAGTTTAGACCAAGAGGGGGTGTATGTAACATCCCGCTATGGCGCACTGAGCGAACTTATTCTTTGAGGACACTTGCTCGTAAGTGATTCGGATTCTTATGATATTAAAACATTTGACTTTCATTATGATGCGTTATGGGTAGATGACATGTTGTTTTACTACATTGACATAGACAGGTGATATTGACTCAGTTTTACTGAGTGTGAAGGATTTTAGACCTTGAGGATGTAGAGGCATCGACGAAACCCCTTGGACTCTGGATCAAGTTAGGGAGTGTGATATTGTGGTTTGATTGTTTTAGTGTGATATTAGTGTTAGAAAAACAGGACCGCGGAGAAATAAAATAAAACAAATGCAGAAACAAAACATAAAAGACACAGAATACAAGAGAGACACAGATTTACATGGTTCACCCAGTGTGGGCTACGTCCACCAGAGAAATTGCCAGGTCCTTCCTTTATTATTATCCAGCAAATGAAGGGATACAAACTATAGCAAAACCCGTTGTAACTTCCTCTTCTTTCTCTCACAGTATCCTCTCTCAGAATACAATATTCACCATCAACCATAGCCGCAATACATTTCCCTCATAAAAGAGGGTTGCCTTCTAGGGAAAAA
>SNQJ01S0261110.1:0-12230 GCA_010110895.2 Picea sitchensis
GTTTCACTAAATATTCTAGGTTTAACAAAACTTACCAATGATCCCAATTTTCATGATGCAACTTATCCCCCAATGATAACCAAATTTCCCTCAGATTCAATTCCAAAGTTCCAAGGGAATATGGGTAAACATATGAGAAACCATATCATGACTTTTCACTTGTGGTGTTTACAAAAACATCACAGAGGATTCTATGATGGTATTTCATCTCGACCCGAGGGCCTTTTCCAAAACATCTCCATAGAGATAGCGGGAAAAATGGCCTTGATTGATATCAAGATAATAAACACCCCCTTGGACTATAATATCCTCCTAGGATGTTGTTACATGTACATGATGAAGGCCATTGCTTCGTCTATGTTTTGAACAATGATCTTCCCCCACAATGGGAGGGTTTTCACTGTATACCAATTGACACACTATGAATCATGACCAACCATGAACTTGGATAACATCCTTCACCTCGTTAGGGTACATCATGAGCATCCATCCTTCGTGGAAATGGGTCTAGGGATCTTCAAATATGCCTCACTCCTTGGCACTTATCAGGGTGAACCACCTTCTATTTCACACCTAGATTTTTCTCAAGTGTGAACCATCATATTTGTTATTAAACAATAATCTTCCCCCTTGTTTTTTCCTAAGACATCATTTACAAATAACCAACAATCTCCCATGCAAACCATTTCCCTCCCCCTCATCGAGATCTCATTTTTATACCCACCACTAAGAGTTACAGTGTATCAAGTGATTTCCACACTAACTCTCCCAATACTTATGTTAGGGATACCTATTTGGTACCTAGAACCTTCATCCATGGTACCGGTACCAACACCCTCGCCTCACAATATTGTACAACCGGTACAAACTCTTGTCAACCCAGTGACGACAGAGCCTGGTCACATAATTAAGGGTAAGAGTAAAACCATTCAAGGAAAGAAGAAAAAAGTAGGGAGCACTACTAAGACCACACCTCTAGTACTGCCTCCTTATGCCCTCTGTGATGCCCTGGGTCATCCTACAAAATTATGTCCACACTTTGTGAACTAATGAACCTTATCCAAACACCAAGGACAACATCACTGCTACCCACCCGCCCCATTTTCGATACTTCCACGTCAACTACAAAAGAGTCACTCACAACATGCAATAAGAAATTGCATACAAACCACCCCTTGAACCATATGTTCATCCTTTGGAAATTACACTCACCATTTACCTGATCTAGCACACTTTTGAGACACACTAACAACTTTCCTTCAAATGAAATTTCCAACACCCTCCACCCAATCGACATCACAACCTGCATCAATCAATGAGAAGGATTCTTCCATTATTTATCACCTATCCACCTCAGTGAACTCATGGAATAGCTTCCCAAGTGCACTTTATAAGAAAGTGGACGAATTCACTTATCTTTTCCCACTCTTTATTGAGTATTGAACTTGTCACATGGCCAATATTAGCTAGATTTGGGAATCTCTCCTCACAACAAGATCGCCTAACATTGCATCAACCCCTAAGGTCTCACCTAACTCCTCCTAGCAAGGGTAGGAACCATCATCTTCCCCTATTTCCTTTTCGAGACATCGACAACAAGATGCCTCACCTCTTGTGCCACCCAATTCCTTGGTAGGAAATCCTTCCTCCTCTTAGAAAGAATGAAACACATAATTCTGTGCACATTTTCTATATTTCCATGGCCATTGGTCCCATACTTCTGGTCCAACATTCCTTACCTATCGATAGTGATACTTGCCAACCATTAGTGAGCATGGATACCATTACCTAATGGCTAGAGTATTACTCTATCTATGTGTTATAGCACAAGTTGTAGGTTGGGAAAATCTCGACCCAACCACAAAGCAAGAGCTACAACTTGGGAATCCTACACCCAATGTCATTTCAATGTAGGTCCCTCACTTCAAGGGTGACTATGTCACTCTAGGGAGGTGATCCTGATGACTCTAAGGGGATTGAGATGGAGATGGAGGGAAATGGAAGTGAAGCCCCTAGAGGTCAATTCTAAGTGGAAATAAAAGTGGGAAGATATTCCTTGTAAGTCAAGTGATTGTTTCCCCAAAGGTATAATACTTCTCCGGATGAATGTACCTGCCCGAGACACAAGAAAATCCAACTTGAAATGATATATGTTAGTATGGATCAGCAAGTTAATCTTTCTGTCCCTAATTTGCAGAAATAGATGACAATTTATATCAGCAAGTAATACATTCAAATCAACATGTAAAGAATAAGATCAATCAACAATATTATCAATGAGTATGGCAATCAAGTATGACTAAAAAATGACACTTTAAGGCTGAATAAAGCAAGATGTTATAACAATGTATTTTCTGTATAAAATTGAACCGTTATGGCTGCAGCATTGAATGGCATGCAGCAACAAAATCAACCATAAAAAAGTGCCAAGAACTAGCCCAAAAGGTGCGCTCTATTTAGTAGAGTAAGTGAGCAAAATTTAGGAGCTAGTCTAGGTTTAGTTTAGGAGTTATAGCTAGTAGTTTGTCTAGGTTAGATCATCCCTAATGGATGTAGGTTAGGTTTTATAACATCAAGAGAAGTAATGGGAGAGAGGGGATGCCCTAGTAGGGGAATAATCCTCTCAATGAGGCAAACCAACTTCAAGCAAAAAACTTTTCAAAAGATAAAAAATTACATTTCCCAAGGAAATGATTTTATATATCCAATGCAAAAGTATATGACTAGTGCCTTTACTATTGGGTTAATGGATTCAACTAAAAAAATAGCTAGAGAAACTACCTCCTTGGGGTGTAATCCCTTTTACTTCCCAAGGAAAGTTTCTCTATCTAGGGTTTAAGCTAAAAGGGCGTATGTCATTATACTTCTCTTAGAAAACCTTTGTATAATCAATGAGATGAAGCATAAAATGGTGAAGACTATAGTGGGGGTGTATTCCCTTATACTTCCCACCTATCTCCTAGCATAAGAATACTTGAATTGAAAAAAATGATAGCATAATAGTAAAAGACCATACCAAGATCAAGAGAAATGCCAAGATAATCCACCATAAGAGCTAGAAAATATCATCCAAAGCTAGCGCTAGATCTCCATCAACCATTCACCAATAGATATCCATAAAAAAATGCACAAGAGATAAAAAGAGCCAAGTGTGGCACAAATTTCAGATCCAAGTCCTCTCACAAGAAGGAGAGTTATGTTTAAATGAGATTTTATGATCTCTATTTATACAAATTTCACCAAGGTGACTATCCACAAATTAAGGAGTAAAACACAATAATAGGGGTCAACAACCCTAATATTTCCCCCTTTCACAAAGTAATTCATTTAAAATTCACTTTTTCACATAAGAAAACCCTAATTTTAGAAGGACGTCTCCCCTTCAGGGGGCGTTTTTCCACTTCGAGGAAGTCGTTGATGTTGGAGAAGCATGGGTAGGCCTCCAAAGGCCACATGTAAAGCATATAAGCACTCTCATCACGTTGAAGAACCTCTTCTCCTCAAAACATCCAAGTTTCAAATGAATGGAACCTCACCACCATGCCTTAGCCCCCCAAGCATGACGTCAAGCTAAAAAATAAGACATTTTCCCCCTCCTGTGAAAATCGTTTGGCAAGTGAGGGATGGGCTATGTCATTCAAGTCATCATCAAGGCCTTCCAAGTATGATCTCTCTCATCCGGCATGCGGGCCCCTGGCATCCAACCAGTGGGCTTGTATCCCCATGGATGCCCAAGCTAGGCTTGTTCTCCCAAAATTGTCCACCAACTAGGTCCTACAAAGACAAATGACCATGTGCTCCATGGATCTCAAGTAATAAAATAATTATAAGTGAATCCAATAAATAAATAAACCATCTAAGCATGTACAACAAATATCACTATATCAAACAACTAATTTCTCAAAGACATTATGTGACTTCCCAAGCTTGAATATGGGAGGGTTGACGAGGTGTCCTATTGGGTAGATCTTGCCCTAGATCAAGGAGAGTTTCCAAGAAATCCCTCTCTAAGCCATGTAAAGTGGATGAAGTGGTTGGGGTCAAGACTCAATGGGCATATGGCTCATGACATACAAGGGGTCGTAGTGTCTCATTCATGGGTGCCTTTGTAGATAGTGTGTGGTACCTTCGTTTGCAATGTACTTTTTCCAAGCCCATCAATTGCCTTTTATCTTTCTTTCTTTGTATTTTCTTTCATAATAGCATAAGGAGAGATTGAAGGTCACTTCCCTGGTGTGGTGACCAAATGATGGCAATGTCACCCAAAAACACCTAGTGTAAATGAGAAGGATGGATCGTGATGAGACCCCCTTTCCCCTAGCCATATAATTGAGAGCCATTTCCATGACATGGTGACCAGATGATGACAATGCCATACCTATAGATATTCATGGCCGTGATAGGTTAGCTCATGATGAGACTCCCTATCCTTCAACTAACCTTTTAAGCATTCTTTATCATATTGTGGGTCCTCTTTACTCAAAGATAAGAATTTTATTGCTTTCTTGGGTGGTTACCAGGCAAAGCATCTGGAAGGTTTATACAAGGATTTTATCTTTTACCCAACATCAACCACTATGGGCCTTTATCCCCTTCTTCCCATAGAATGGGGGACAACCCCTTCTTGGGTCAATACACTTTATAATCCCACTAGATAAGGAAATGGATGGGAATAATGATGGGAAGTGGTAAGTATGGTCCGGAATGGTACAATGGCTCATTAAGGGAGTTCCTAGTAGCAAACCCATTCCCAAGAAAAACCACTTACTAGGGAACAATGTCAATCACCAAGGTGAAGCAGGGCAAAAGGAATAATGTCCAAGCATATATAATGAAATATAGAGCAATATAAGATACAACATAATCAAATGGCTTGAATATTGAAATGATTCTCACCATAATACTAACTTATACCTCATGGCGCAGGCCCACTTCCTTCCAGAAGCCAGCTGATGTGGTAGATGTCGTATGAAAAACTGTGATCATCTGTGGTGGTGAGTGGGTTTTCCATCTGTGTGAAGGGTACTACTGGTCATGTAGTCTCTCATCACTCCATATCTGCAACCTGAGGGCCTCGAGACATCATATCCTTAGTTATCCACAAAATGGGGATAACACTATGCACTATCGATATCCCATGGGAGGAATTCCAGTCTGCCACATATTCAATCATATGTGCAGTTGAAACCAGAGACTTTATTTCTCTTGGGCATGTCGATTGGTTCAAAAAATATATATCATCACCAGCTGATTTCGAAGAAGGATACATGGTCATCATCTCTCATACCATCAAATAATACATTTCGATCAAACTAGGTTTCACCCAAGACATCCTCCTTGGAGAAACATTTTCCCTGAAGGAGGTCCTTACCTACAAGATTCTATTTCAATATTTTTGGGACATATTTTCTTGATCTTATGTAGAAATGCCAGGACTCGATCCTACCATTGTCGAGCACCATATCAAAAAATGACCCAATGTTTCAAGTGTTCGATAGAAGCAACGAACTCTTCACCCTTGTAAATATATGACCATCAAAGTTGAGATTGACAAGCTTCATAAATATGGTTTTATCCATCCAATTGCATATACCTCCTAGGTATCCAACATTGTCTCTGTGAACAAAAAGCAAGGCACAATTGGAGTTTGTACTAACTTCCGAGACTTGAATCAACCATGTATTAAAGACAATTTCCCGATTCCATTTATCAACCAAGTTATCGATGCATGCACAGGGCATGAGGTCCTCTCCTTCATGGATGGGTTCTCTAGTTACAACCAGATCTAGATCCACCATATATATCAATACAAGACTGCTTTCACCACCTCATGGGTCACCTTCAGACACTACATCATGAATTTCAGTCTCAAAAATATTGGAGCCACCTTCCAATGGGATACAACATATTTCTTTCATGATCTCGCCCAACTCAAATTAGCTTACTTGGATGACCTCACGACAATATCCAAGAAGTGATTCCAACATCTAGAATATCTTTGCATAATCTTTCAAATATGTCAAAAGTACAAGATTAGCTTGAAAACCCTCATGTGCATATTTTGCATCATTGTTGGACGTTTATTAGGTTTTATCATTTCCTAGTAGGGAATAACAGTGGATCCCCTAAAAGTACAATCTATCAGTGAGATCCCTCCTCCAAATAATTGTCGCCAAATATAAATTATACAAGGTAGGGCCAACTTCTCGCAACACTTCATCCTCGATTCTTGTGATTTTTATGCTAGGACATCCCTTTTAGATGGGACAATCATACTCAAAAATCATTTGATGCATTGATATACACTCTCTCTATTAGGATTCGTCCCAACCCCTCGTAGTTGGTCATTATTTAGTTGTCATTGTAATAAGTGGTCAACCCTCATTATTATTGGGACCACAAGTAGTTAGGAGGTTGGTTAGTGGAATTTTATAAAGTAGTTATGGATAACACATGGTATTGGCCCATGGTATTTTCCCATGGTATTTTTGGTTGTGAACTATATTTAAGGAATGCATCTCTCCATTGTAGGTTGTTGAGGATTATTGTAAGAGAGCTCTGCTCATTTGGAGGTTGTCCCCTCGAAGAGGCAAGTGAACTAAGTTTTTTATAATATTAATATTCTATTTTTTCTCTTTATTTGCTGTTCCTGTTACTTGCGTAGTATATTTTCTTGATCTATTAACTGTTCCAGGTATATCACAAGTGGTATCAGAGAAATTTCCTGGGCAAGAAGTGTGGGTGATTTTTTTTTCCAAGGTAGAGATGTGTTCCGGTGTTGATAAACCATAAATATCTGTCGTTCAATGCACAAATCCATCACCGGGGAAGCACACACGCAGGAAATACAAGTGGTACTTAAGTGTACATCTGTTGTCCACCCTTGTAAACCTTGTTGGTACCCCTTCGAGTGGTAGCGCATCAGACAACACCTATGCACAAAATTTCCCTAGGCAGCTTGAAATCCACCTAACTCAACTAATTGATTTCCTGAATGCTATAGTGTCACCGAGAAGAACACTCGATAAGATACTCTCTAGTACCTAGGTAATCATGTAGTATGGATAAGGTTATGGTCGAGCCTCCTTAGTTGGTATCCTGAGATATTGGGCCGAGTACTATTGTTGACCCCACACGTATACCAGAGAGTTATAACAGATGGAAAATCCTTTTCTGTAGGAACCTCGAAACAAACCATAACCCTTGGGAGAAACACATAACAAAAAAAGACCAACACAAAAAGAGCATAGACAAGATCCGTTTCCATGCAACTTCGCCTCCTGCATTTCTAGTTGTGAAATTCCTACATCTTTCTTCCTGTTCTGAATTTCGACATTCTGACACTACCAAATTATTCAGATCAGAGTATAACTCCACAGGAGTAAAAACAAATAATTCCAGGGCCTGATAGCATCCTTATTTGAGACCTATCCCATTGGCTTTATCTTCACCCTAATCGTCATGATACCTATCAATTTTAAGCCATTTTGTGGACCCGATCCCCTTACCCCTAGTTTGCAACCTATCCCATTGGCTTCCTCTTTTCTCCCCGATCGCAATCATACCTATCATTTTTAAGCCTTTTTGTGGACCTGATCTCCTTCCCGACACACTTATTTAGAACCTAGCCCATCATACTTCTTATCTCGTGTTGATCACTATGGTAGCACTCTCCCTAAGCCTCCACAATGGGCCCTACCACCCGATCTCACACTGGGGATGAGTGGGACACTGAGGTCAACTATCTAAAGATGTATTTGTGATCAAATAGACCCTAGGGTATTTTTACCAACTCAAGCAAAACTTTCAAGACATGGATGACATAAAGAACCACTTGCAAGTCATTTCCCAACACCTTGGATTGCTTGAGAAAGATAAGCACCAAGAGTACCACTCTGAAGCCTCTCATTCCTCTCATTATGAGAAGACTCATAATTCCCACTCCCCTTGGGGTTCTCCAAACTCCTAGAATAAGTTTCCAAAAGTGGAGATGCATAAATTTTATGGATCTGACCCAGCTGGGTGGGTCTCTGAAATGGAAAAATTATTCTCCCTCCATGATATTCGAGATGATGAGACCAAACTCCATGTAGGTGTTTTGTACTTAGAACAAGAACGATGGAAATGGTGGTAGTGGCATAATAAATTATATCTAGGACATCCCAATTGAAACATGTTCACCAAAGATGTTTGTGCATGTTTTTATAGGGAATCTCATCATTTGGGGTGCCTCACCAAGTTGAAACAAACAAGGTCAGTGATTGATTTCATAACATCATTTGAATAGTTGTCTATCAAAACTGAGGGATTATCTGATGAATTCTATCTTGAATGCTTCATAAGTGGCTTAAAGGAGGCAATTCATGCTCATGTTTTCATGCATAATCCTATTACTTGATTGCAGGAGTGAAAATTAGCATTGGAAGTTGAGAACATTCTTCAGGAACAATCCCTTAGTTCTTCAGTCCTCAACCATCCTCATCCAGGGGATCCCACTGCTCCCACTCAAACCTTGAAGGTTCAAAAGGTGTCTCCAGCAGAAAATGAAGAATGTCAGAAACAAGGGCTTTGTTATTACTGTGACGAAAAATGTGCCCCATGACATAAATGTCATGAACAAAAGTTCTTCCAGATTAATGAGTAAGAAGAACGAATTTCATATGAGGTCCCCGAACCCAAAGATACTGAACCCCCTATGCCCCTCTCAAAAGTCGTTGCTACTCCTATGGAACCAAAAGAACCTCTCATATCTCTCCATTCCCTTGCTGGTATTTCTGCTCCGTAAACATTAAAGATAAAAAGGCTACATCAAACAATGATCGGTAGTAGTGTTGATTGATAACGACAACACCCATAATTTTATTCACCGCAAGGTTGTCGAGGATATCAATTGTTTTATTAGGCCAGTTTCAAATTTTCAAATTCTCATAGCTAATGGTGGTACAATGAAATGTAGGGACCACTGTGAGAATGCCAAATTCCAAATGGGCGATAATACCCCAAAAATCACATGTTTTCCATTGCCATGGGTGGCTGTGATATCGTCTTGGGTGTTGAGTGGTTGTGAACTTTGGGACCGATTAACATGGATTATAAGGAGTTATATATGCGCTTTACTCAAGAGGCTCGAACCTATACCCTCTGCATCTTGCATGCTGGGTCCCCATAAATTATCAGCTCTCACAGAATGGAGAAACTTCTGAAGAAAGGTCATCATGGGGTCGTTTCCCAATTTAACTCCATCTAGGTACAAGATCCATCATCCCTTGCAATCCATATCTATCGGGGCATCGTTTTCAGATCAAAACCAATCACCATAGTCTCAAGTATTTCCTGGAGTAGAGGTTTTCATCCCCAAAACAAAATAAGTGTCTGACCAAAATGTTGGGCTATGATTATGAGATCATATATAAGAAAGGAAAAGATAATGTCATGATTGATGCGTTGTCTAGACAATATGAAGATGATGGTTCCCTCTTTTCTCTATCATTACCAATCCCTCAAGAGGATCACACCTATACCCTCCACAACTTGCATGCTAGGTTCCCATAAATTATCAGTTCTCACAGAATGGAGAAACTTCTGAAGAAAGGTCATCATGGGTTCGTTTCCTAATTTAATTCCATCTAGGTACAAGAGCCATCATCCCTTGCAATACATATCTATTAGGGAATCATTTTTAGATCAAAACCGGTCACCATAGTCTCAAGTATTTCTTGGAGTAGAGGTTGTCATCCCCAAAACAAAATAAGTGGTTGACCAAAATGTTGGGCTATGATTATGAGATCATATTTAAGAAAGGAAAAGATAATGTCATGACCGATGCGTTGTCCAGACAATATGAAGATGATGGTTCCCTATTTTCTCTATCATTACCAATCCCTCATTGGATTGATGAAGTTCAACATGAATCTCTCGCCCATCCCACTATCTCCTAGATAATCCAATGACTTCAAACTGAAACTAGTCCTCCCAATGGCTATACTTAGCAAGCCAATGTACTCAGATATAAGGATCACCTCGTTTTGTCTCTGGATTAAACACTCAAGCCAAGGATATTAAATGAGTTGCATTCTTCTGCTCTTGTGGGTTACTCAGGCTTCCAGAATACCTATGCTTGTTCTCACCGCTCTGTTTTTTGGGAAGGTATGAAGAAGGATATACTCACCTTTGTCACCAAATGTGATATTTGTCAATGACATGAAGGTGAAATTGTCAAGACCCCTGAAGCTCTCCAGCCATTACCCATTCCAACTTCTATTTGGATTGACATATCCATGGAATTTATAGTGGGCCTTCCCAAAGTAGGTAAGAAGTTAGTCATAATGGTAATGGTCGACCGCCTCTCCAAATAGGCACATTTTTGTGCCTTACCACACCCTTTTATGCCAACTCTAGTTGCACAAGTTTTCATTGATCATATTTTCAAGCTGCATGGCATGCCAACATCCATTGTATTTGACCGTGAATTGAACTTCACCAACACCTTTTGGCATGAATTATTCAAATTACAGGGCACACAATTGAACATGAGCACAACATACCACCCATAGATAGATGGCCAAACATAAGTGGTCAATAAGTTTTTGGAAACTTACTTGCATTCTTTTGTTTAAGACAAACAACATCAGCGGGTGCAATGGTTATCACTGCCAGAATGGTGGTACAACACTTCTTATCATACAACCACCAAACTGACACCATATGAAATGGTGTATGGCCAAACACCCCTATAGTAACTTCCTATCTTCTAGGAATATCAAAGGTCTAGACTATTTACAAATACCTACAAGGTAGGGAAGTTACCCTCACGGCTCTAAAGGAAAACCTCCACATGGCCCAAAATCGTATGAAGCAACAAGATGAACAACAACGCTCCAAAAGGGTTTTCCAAGAGGGTGATTAGGTGTTTCTCTGAATCCAACCTTACAAGAAAACATCACTCAAAGATTAGGGCCATCACAAGTTGGCACCCAAATTTTATGGCCCCTCTTAGATTCTCAAACACATTGCTCCAGTTGCCTACAAACTTGCACTTATATTTGCCTCCAAAATACATCTAGTGTTCCATGTTTCCCGTTTGAAGAAATTGGCGGGTCAAAATTATCGAGTTCAAACCATCCTACATGAACTAGATGAAGAAGGATCCATTTAGCTGCAGCCCGAATCTATCCTCAACATGCGAGAGCATCACCTATGGGGTTGAAATATCAAAGAAGTGCTAATCAAATGGAAGGACACATCTCCATAGGATGCAACATGGGAACCAAATGCCATACTGCAATAGTTTCCGCATCTTCAGCCTTGAGGAAAAGGTTTCTTTTGAAGGGGGAGGGCATGTTAGGATCCATCCCTAACCCCTCATAGTTGGTCATTAGTTAATTGTCATTGTAATAAGTGGTCAACCTTTGTTATTATCGGGACCACAAGTAGTTAGGAGGTTGGTTAGTGGAATGTTATAAAGTAGTTATGGATAACACATGGTATTGGCCCATGGTATTTTTTGTTGTGAACTGTATTTAAAGAATGCATCTCTCCATTGTAGGTTGTTGAGGATTATTTTAAGAGATCTACTCATTTGGAGGTTTCCCCCTCGAAGAGGCAAGTGAACTACGTTTTCTATGATATCAATATTCTATTTCTTCTCTATATTTGATGTTCCTATTACTTTTTCATTATATCTACTTGTTCTGTTCACTGTTCTAGATATATCACACTCTCCAAAGCTCCATTTATCATTCCTTCTAACTTTAATAAGGATTATGTCCTTATCTCTTTTCTTTAGATGTGTCTATCATATGACTGCTAGTCCAACAAGGGGATGATGAGTGAGAGCATGTAATCTATTATGTGGGGAAAATATGTTAGGACCTCCTATGAATTACAATCATGAAGAGAAATTATCCCTTTCCTTGGTTCACCTAGTCCAAAAGCTACGTCATTATTATTTTTTGAATCACGAAAGTCATAGAAAATTTCAACCCCATGTAGTACTTTCTCAGCCAACAACAGATCAATGGAAAATTTTCCCGGTGGATCACAATTCTCCAAGAATTGAATCTAGAGTTCAATAATCCTAAGAGTAAGAAGGCGCCGATCCTCACCGAGTTTCTCACTGACTTATTGTCCTACACCAAGGATCCACTAGTGAACGATAACTCCCTGTATTAGTATCTATTCCTGTTAATATTATGGTAGCTTCGGGAGGTATGAACCTCTATGATGACCTA
>SNQJ01S0261112.1:7670-19900 GCA_010110895.2 Picea sitchensis
GTGAGCATCACCCGATGCAATGAGTGCTAAGTGGACTATTCAAATCATGAGAATTATTGGTCAATTGAGACTAATACTCATGAATATGGGTCATAGATTAATGACTTACACTACGCAGTTAATCCCAAAAATAATATCTAAGATTTATGTTATCTGTTGCTGTTGCATTTGATTTTGAAGTAGAAAAAATGGATGTGAAGACAACATTCCTACATGGGGATCTGGAAGAAGAAATCTATATGAAGAAACCAGAAGGTTATGATGTGAAGGGAAAGAAGGATTTGGTATGCAAGATGAAAAAGTCCATGTATGGTTTAAAACAATCACCAAGGATGTGGTATCAAAAATTTGATACTTATATGTTGGGACTTGGCTTCACAAGAACCAAAGACGATCATTGTGTGTATTTTAAATTTATTGGTGATCATTTGATTTATTTGGTCTTGTATGTGGATGACATGTCGTTGATAAGAAACAACAAGGAGATTATCTAGGATGTGAAAACTCAGTTGTCCTTTAAATTTGACATGAAGGGTCTCGGTGCTTCAAATTTCATTTTGGGCATGGAAGTTAAAAGAGATCGGAAAAAGATGAAACTCTCGCTAAATCAGAGAAAATATGTTGAGACAATATTGTAGAGGTTTAATATGCAGGAATGTAAAATAGTCAAGGTTCCTATTCATGTTTGTGTAAAGTTATCTGGAGATTAGTGTCCCAAGACACAGGAAGAGGAGGAGGAAATGTCTCATGTTCCATATGCGAGTGCATTTGGTAGTTTGATGTATGCAATGGTCTATACTAGACCGGACATTGCACATGCAATGGGAGTTTTGAGCAGGTATATGTCAAAGCCAGGGAAGGAGCATTGGACAACAATAAAAAGGGTTCCAAGGTATTTGCGTGGCACTGATAGCTATGGATTGTGCTACCAAGGAAGACCAGGATTGGACATAATGGTGGATATACATGGCTTTGTGGATGCAGACTGGGATGGAGATCTAGATCATATGAGATCTACAAGTGGGTATGTGCTTAACCTATTTGGAGGAGCAATAAGTTGGATGAGAAAAAGACAGGCTGTAGTGCCACTTTCAACTACAGAAGTTGAATACATGGAAGCCACTCATGCAAGTAAGGAAGCAGTATGGTTACAAATATTGTGTTCAAGTATTGGGTTGGTACAACAAGTTGTAAGAATAGATTGTGATAGTCAAAGTGCAATTTTTCTGATGAAGAACCTGACTTATCATTCAAAGACAAATCATATTGATATTCAATATCACTTTGTGAGAGACATGATTGAAGAAAAGAAAGCATTGTTGATGAAGGTGGACACTTTCAATAATTTTGTACATTCTTTAACAAAATCTGTGAGCATTGAGAAGTTCTCTTGGTGTAGAGGATCCATTGGCATTGACTCCCTAGATTGTTGACTATGTAACCCTGTAACCCCCTTTATGCAAATAAAACAACAAGTGGGAGAATGTTGGGTATGTTTTATATTCTTTGCATGAGTAGTAGTGCCTCGAGAAATGTGTCACATATTTAGGTGGTTTTTCGACACATGGCTTCTTTGCCGATGGTTTTCTATTTTAGGTTAAGGAATTAGGGTGGTTGACTAATCCAGGTCATTGGGTTAGGGTTTTGTATGTCGTTGGCTCCTATATGTATATTGTATTGTAAACAATGTATCACAATGAATGAATATAGAATATGTCGGTTTTCCTGGTTTGAGTTTCTAGGGGAAAAATATATGTGTAATGTTTGTATTTGTCATTGTATCTTTTCTTTTCTTTTACTGAAAATTTGTTTGTAGTAAATATTGTACAAGGTTAAAATCTACAGATGTGAGCCAGTGAGGTTTTGCAGAAGAGAGATAGCGCGATATCCAAGTTCAAAGGGATGCATACGATGAACTAATGAGAAAACCAATGGCATGTCAATGCAAAGTTAGAAGAAAGATGCACTCGTCAAAATGTTATGTATTAATGCAAGAAGAGGGGTCTCACTTAAGTGCATATCATCGAGTATAAGTGATCCGTGGAGTAACCAGAAGTGGTAAAGCGAGGTAGGGTGAGGAGAACTTGGGCATAGTTATTTGCACAAGAGAGAGTGTGTGAGGGTTTTGATTGGAAGAATTAAAGGAGGGGGGGGCAACTTCTTATCTTGGATAGAGGCTAAGATAAGAAAATTGGGAGGATGTTGTGGGGGGCACAACACACTAGAAGGGTGACACGTGGCATGTCCATACAGGACCGTATGATGTTGACATGGAAAAACCATAGAGTGCCACATTGCACATCTCACAACCGATTGGACAAGATGACAAGGAGACCATACAACACAAGTAGAGAAACCAAGATTCAACACATAGCATACAAGCACAAGTGGACCAATGAGAGGTTGCCACATGGCAGCCTCCCATTGGTCTTTTTCAGTTAAGGTTTATTAAAATTTTATGGTTTGACCAGAGTTGAACCCTTGACCCCATTACTACAAGTGTAACGAATTACCATCATGCCAAAGGTTGTAACTTAATAATCATACGACAAATAATTTATTCGAGTTTTTTTTAAGTTTGAATCAGCAGGAAAAGGGTCAACGGGTAAGTCCCTGAGTCATGGTATATATGTTGCAATGTAACCATAACCTATGATCATGGGGAGCTCATAAATATATTCCACTGGAACAAAAACCAATTCCAACCAAATATAATACATGGTTGTAACAAAGATTCAATATAGGAGAGGTCTACGGGCTTTGTNGGGCTCTGTTATTTTGCAAACTATAGGTTGGGAAAATCCCGACCTAATCCATGAGATGGTAATAACTATGGGAGAGTCTACCCACTATCACCTTAGATAAATCATTCCCTTTCTTTAGTGAAGGAGAAATCCTACACAAGGGGGTAGTCTCAGATGACCCTAGGGGGATTGAGATGGAAAGTGAGGTGATGAAGGATTGAAAGTGAGATGGAAGGCTTGGTATAATGCCTTTTTGATGAGGGAAAGTTTCCAATAAGTAGTGTACCTGCATAAGATTGTTCTACCTTCCTGAGACACAAGAAAAGACAAGTATACAAGCCAAGATATCCAATGGACAAGAAAGTTAATCTTGTTGTCCTATATAGAAAAAATAAACAATGATATAACTCAGCAAGTAAATGATAATCAAATGTGATAAATAAGTCACTAAAAGTCTAGTTAAAGATGCATGAGATAAGCTAGCAATGACTAATATAACTCAAGTGAGATAGAGCAAGACTTTAGCAAAAATATAGGGTTGTTCAAAGATGTTATTGTAGAGATATTGTAACAGCCTTATGTCTGTAGAAAAATATTGCTAGAACAGAAAATTACAACCACCATAAATTACAAGTAAACCACCCAAAAGATGCTAAATGACAAGTAGTTTATTATGGAATCTTTCTAGCAAATTTTGACGGTTGAAAAGAGAGAAAAAAATAAATGTTTGAGTAACTTGTTGCAACCCTAATGGTTGTATCGTTAATTCTATAACAGAAATAATATGTACTTGGCTAAATAGGATGCCCTAGTGGCTCAAGCAAGCTATTAGAGAATATAATTGATTCCACTTCAAACAATTTTAAAATCTCATAAAATCACATTACCCAATGCAAGCAATGTTAATTCTCCAATGCAAATTTCAGATTAGTGCCATTAAAATTTGGTTAAATGGAGTCTTGGATGTAAGAGTTGGATCCACAATATCCCTAGGAGTGTGATCCCTTTTACTCCCTAGGGCATGCAAATCAAACTTAGGTAAATCTAGGGGGGTGTACACCCTGGTACTCTTCCTAGAAACCTTGTTTAAAATGACTTGTCAACTAGAAATGAGATCAAGCTTGATGGAGGATGTATGCACTTATGCTTCTCATAGGGTTTCAAACAATAACACTATGAAACAAGAAATAAGAACTAACAAATTGAATATTTTTCTTACCAATTCCAAGAGAGATGCAATATAAAACCCTAGTTCACCAAGTAAATTCCACCACAAAGAAAGAGAATAAGCCTCCAAGAAGTGTGCACCAACATAGCTCCACAATATAACAAGAGATATCAACAAAATACATTTTCACAAGAGAGATATTTCCAAGTTTCCTAAAGAGGGTGCAAATTTCAGCCAAGTACCTTCTCCAAGATGGGAAATCTATGATAAAAATGAAATAGAAATGATCCTTATTTATACAAAACTCCTAAAAAGTGTGTTTCCTCTTAAGTTAGGGTAAACGACAAAATAAAGGAGACATATCTCTTTGTTTTTCCCCTTTACAATATTAAATTCAAATATAACTTAAAAATTGCACATAAGAGACCCTAAAGATGACGTCAACCCTCTCTAGGGTGACGTTTTGGCACTTCTAGCAAGTCGTTTGAGCTTGGAGGTGAAACTTTAGGCCTCCCTCTCATGCACTCAGGTTTCCTCCATCAAGCCAAAGATTCTCTCCATCCAAATTCCAAGTGTCAATCCAGTCAACACCACCACCACCAGAGCCCTAGCCCTAGGGTGCGTCAAGCCTCTCTAAAGTGATGTTTTGACCTCCAAAGGAAAAACATTGGGATTGTAGGGGCTAGGTGAGATATTCCATGGTGTATTTCAAGCCTCCAAAGGATTTCATAATCATTTGGTGAGTGAGACATGGTATCCACCCTATGAGCTTCATGCCCCAAGGAAGCCCAAGCTAGGCTTGTTCTTCCAAAACTGTCCACCAGGCAAGGTCCTACAAAGAAAAATAATACACCCTCCAAGGATATCAAGTCAAACATATCATAATAAGTAAATAAAATCAATAAAAGAGTCACCTAAGCATGTGCATAAAAACCACCTCATCAAATTAAACAAGTGTTCAAAGACCCTATGCAGCTTGCCAAGTTTAGGTATGGGAGGGTTGAAAAAGTGACCTATTGGGTGAATCGTTCCCTAAGTCAAGGAGTGTTTCCTAGGTGGACCCCCCTCTAATCCATGTGGAGAAGATAAAGTGGATGGGGGAAAGACTTTTGGGCATGGGTATCATGACATATAAGGGATCGTAGTGTCTCATGTTTGAGTTCCTTTGTAGAGGGTGTGTTGCAACTTCGTTTCCAATGCATCCTTTTTCCAAGCCCATTTAATGTCATTAATTAATTAAAGTCCAGAACAACTAGTCACTCCCTATGGGGTATCATATAGCTTGGGGAGAAGTACCACAGTGTCACTTGAAGGAAGAAGTACAAATGGTTCCATGGGGGTAAAGTTTTTCTTGCAACGCACTTGTGTAGATCCCTCAACAAGTGGGACATTTATATATGTGTGTTTTCTTTTGCAGGTCTTCAAATTTTTAGGAGAAACATTTCATTGTTATTAAGACCTATTTTGGGAAATCATATGGAAAGTTATGATTTGTATTTTTTTTTTTTCCAACTACATTCCCTATGGGCCTTCAGCCCCTTCTTCCCATGAAATGAGGGGTGATCCCTTCTTGGGTCAGTACACCCGAAAATACCAAAAGATAAGGAGGAGCGGGATGAAGTGTGGAAAGTGATAAGTATGATTTGGAATGCTATGATGACTTTTCAAGGGGACCTCATAGTACAAAAACCATCCCTAAGGTTGACCACTTACTAGGGTGCAATGTCAACCACCAAGGTGAAATAGGGAAAGAGCATAAATTCCAAGAAAACATTACATAATCAAAAGCATATTTAAATGAAACACACTCAAATGCCTCAAATATTGAAATGACACTTACCATAATACCTGGCATGTACCTCATAGAGAAAGACCCAATGTCTTATGGAAGAAAGATGAAGTGGCGGATACCATCATTATGAATCTAAGATATTTGGTGGTGAGGTGAGCCTATGTCTGTGCAAGTGGACGTTTTCAACCATCTATCTCTCGATACTCCATGTATGAAACCTAAGGGCCTCGAGACATCATCTCCTTAGTTATCCATGGGAAATGGGGATAACATATGGCTCCTACTTGGGTAGATGTACTTGTAATAGAGTGCATGAGAACCACAACATCTCTTGGTCGGACCTATTCCTACACTGAAACATAAAACCATAAAATCTAGGGTGGCTCTACTCACCCTTTGTCCATATAATCAAAATCAAAATTTCAAAATTGAGAACTAATCTAGAAAAGAAAATTTTGCACCTTTTTTCAGAAAATTTCTAAACTAAATATGTAATATGATGAAAGAAATATGCAAGTAGAGAAAAATGAAACATTAAATGCAACTAAACTACTACGAGCAATCAAGATGCAAATGACATAAAGTAAGATGAACTACCTACTTACATGGGGCCTGGGAAATAAAAATGTCAAGTACCACCTTGGAAATAATGTTTGCGGAGGGATCCATTTACTCATAATGGAATCCTCCTCCCTTCTATTGTGGACAAATAAAAGGAATATTACCCAGATATTTCTTCTATATTGTAGGGTCCCAACCACAGACTATCAAACTTTTGATGCATTCTAGTTTTTTCTCTTATTTTATCTAACATTAGGACCTGGTCTCCTTTCTTGAAATCTCTTTTCCTTGCTTTACGATCAAACATCCCTTTTATTTTCTCTTGGTTCTTTGTCATTTGATTAAAGGCCATTCTTAAAGTTTCATCCAACTCTATGAGTTGATCAATTCTCCCTTGTAATGCTTCTTTATCCATGGCGAAGTGTTTATCTAGTTGCAAGGCTCAAATTTGGAGGTTTATAGGTAGGTGTTATTTTATCCCATAAACCAATTCAAAAGGGGTTTTCCCGATAGAGATCTTAGTAGTTGTATAGTCTTCCTATAAGGCATACTTGATCTTGCTATCCCAACTTTTCTTGTTCTCTCCAACAATCATCTTTACAATGTTCATAATATTCTTATTGCTGGACTCTGGTAGTCTATTTCCTTGAGGATAATAATTCAAGGAGTGTGACAAGATAATTCCATATTTGAAACAAAACTCATTAAGCACTCTCGATCTAAAATCCTCGGTGTTATCCATGGTTATCTTTGTAGGAACACCAAATATAGTGATAAATGTTTCCTCAAGGAATTTCATCATGACCTCTTCTTTTGCTTTATTCGTTTGGAGGGCTTCCACCCATATGGTGAAGTAATATGTGGCAGTTGAAACCCACCAATAACCATTACTAGAGTTTTCATTGAACTCATCAATGAAATATAGTCCCAATTTTTGAAAAGGTTCTTCTACGATGACTGGTTTAAGAGGGAGGGAAGGGAGGCGTTGTTTCCTGGTAAAGAACTAACAAGGCTGACAGGATCTGACATATCAATGTGCGTTGGAGAAAATAGTGGGCCAATAATATACTTCCCTTGGGATCTTATGAGAAGTAGTGTGAGCCAAAAGTGGCCTCCACAATACCCTGAGTCAAAATCAGTGACTAACTTGTTTTCTTCTTCCTTATTCACACACATCACGATTACCCCATAGGGGTTCCTCCATCCGAGACCATCTTGTGTCAAGAAATACTTCATGTCCTTGATCCTTAGGGATATCCTCTTATGATCGACCAAATGATCAAGCAAAGTAATATTCTTCAATTAATAAATGATATCTGAATACCACTCGTCATTCTCAATTTCACTTACCATAATGTCAATGTGTTCCCTATCTCCTATCTCGATGGCTTCTTGATTTTTTTCTATCAACCTTTTAGAAAACCCTTGGCCTTTTATTATCTTGGATGGTTTTATATACAAGTCATATTCTTGTATCTATGAAACCCATTTTCCCCTTGATCCAAGAAAATTCTATTGTGATAAAATATCCTTTACGGCGGGGTAAGGGACGAAATCTTTAATCTTGTTGCATCCCACATAAGTTCTAAAATTATTGAGGAACTTGACAAGAGCACAAGATTGTTTCTCCGTAATGGTGTAATTTAGCTCTAAGTCCCTAAGGTTTTTTCTCATGAGATAGATCAGTTGTTCATCTCCTTAATCATTCTTTTGAAAAATAACTCTTGCGATGGTATCCTTTGAAGGGAAAGAGAATATTATGAATTATTTAGCGAAATTTGGGTTGGCCAAGACCGCTGCGATAGTTATTTCTTCTTTGATATGTTTGAAATCTAGCTTCCCTTCATTATCCCATTCAAAAGGAACATCCTTCTTTAACAAGAGATTGAGAGGATTCATGATTTCAACAAAGTTCAAAATGAACCTCCTTATGAAGTGTTGGCACAGGGGCAAACCTAGGGTTCAATGCTACAACAACACACCAACAAAACCCTAACTATCGACCCTTTCGAAAACACCTGGGAAGCAGATGAAGTCTCACCCAAGGTAGAGGTAGGGGTTGTTGTAGGACTCCAATGTCTGCAACCTTATATGGGACACAGATCTGTGATTATAACACTTAATAGAGCACTTAGCAGTTATCATTCATCAATATCTAGTTCTTAGTTACAACGCAGTTAAATCCTACTCTCAGCACAGATAAACCCTAAACTACATAGCATCACAGTATTCATCCAGATCTAAGATATCTAAGAACCAAGCATATTTATGTTGGTCAGATCTAACATCCATCCATATCATTAAGCACTAATCATCAACAGATCTATCTATCATTCATCTATATTAAAATACTAAGCAAGTAAACATATAAACATATCAATACATCGCACAAAGCATATCAACACAGCATGTATGTGGTTCACCCCCACCTTGGGGCTACATCCACCAACTCTTCTCTTCTTTATTATCTTTGGTGAAGCTTCTTACAGGCACATAGCATCAAAATCCTACTCTGCAGAAGACAGGAGATCCGCGTGTACTCCTCCATATCCTCCTTCTTCGAGCTAGGGTACAACACCAAACCTTTACACAGTCTCTTACAGTTACTTGCACTAGCCTTGTAAGCCTCACACAGTATGCACAAAGCACTCACAACTCTTGATCACATAGATCAAACATTAGCACTTAGCATACTGGCTCTTCTTACATCGCCTAGCTACTTATTTATACATTACAAAATCGGGCCTAAACATGGGTAAACCCATGGGCCTACATTCCCATACCTGTTACATAATCCCAAAACCCAAAAATACCTAAAAAAGGGCCGAGATCCTGCAATCTCTACTTCATCTTGTGCTCCGCCTTTGATAGCCTATCAAAGTCCCAAAAATAGGTCAAACATGACCAAGAATCTTCAAAACTTGGTCAAGGGCCAATAGGCCCCCAACACTCACCTGTGACTAGTCCCGAGTCACTCTGGTCTAATTAGTTCTTCTTCAAAAGCCTCGATCTTGGTTTGAACTACTTCAACTTATTATTGTTCCATGGCCTCCTGTTCAGCGAACTCTTGGATAATAGCTTCATTGGTAGGTCCCTCTAGGCGTTGTTCAGCTGCAGTGACGACTTGCTCTAGTTATGCTCATCTTCCTTCAATCTCTCCGAATAATTGGCAAGCCTCATCCTATACATGTTGGATCCTATGAGTCACTTCCATGACTCTGCTCTGGATAGTGTGGACCTTCTGTTGGGCGGTACACTACACATGGGATCGCTTCATTCTTTCCACAGCTGACAGGGGCTTCAACTGTGCCTGTATTGTCTCTGCTTGTTTCTTTGCCTCTTGGAGTTGTGACTCCAGTTCCTTTAGTTTTGGATTCTCAATGAGTTTCTCATAAGTCTGGGCACTACAATCACTGAGTTGCTTGCATTCCATGTTAAGGGCCTTTATTATCTCAACTGCACTCTGGGCAGTTGCTTCTCTTTGATCCCTCACATCCTGCGGAGTGTCGAGCACTATGCGGAGCTCTAAGTATGTTATTCTTTGTTGTAGTTGTTGGATAGCTTCCGTGAGCTTCTCTACTTGATGTGTGACTCAGTCTTCTTCCTATCGTTCTAATCCTGTCACAGAGCGAAGTGCTCTATTGACTGCTTCTTTCACTTTGAGTTGCTCGGAAAGCAATTGTTCTTTTTCTTGTTGCATATGTTCTTTCTCTTCGTCAAACTTTGCTTGGACAGAAACCTTCTCCTACTCTGCAACTCGGCGTTGTTCTACGAGTACTCCTTGCACTTCCTTCAAGGCCTGGGTGGCTTGTTCTGTTTCTTCTTATGCATGACGAAGACGAGCTTTGACCACATCAGCTAGTCGGCAGAGTTGGGCTGGCTCATCTCCCAACTCTGGTTCTCCCGATGGCAGAGGCATAGTGGATACTATGCGACTGGACTAAAGGGCTTGTTGTACCCCTAAGAGTTCAACCTTAATTATATCGTACATTTCCTCCTTCTTGGATTCTTGTTTCTCCGTGATTTCCCGTGAGGCATAATTTAGAGCTGCTATGATGAAGTCAAAATCATCAGTAGTGAGTACATTCTACATCTTAGTCACGGTGTCTCTCGATTTCTTCCGGGACAAAGGTTTAAGGGGAGACACCTTCCTCTTCTTCAAGGTGTCAACCTCGTCTCTAGGTGGTGTTACTTCACCTTGATTCTGTTCAGTTTCTTTGTCATTTATTTCTTCTAATTCGTCATCACCCCCTCAGTCAGGTGTTACTGAAGCAGTATTTCCTGAGGCACTACTTAAGTCTTGGACCTCTTCAGTCTTCCTCCTTTTGCTGGTTCCAGGTGTGTTTTGTTCTTTGTGAGTGGCCTCTGGGCTATCTAGTTCAGGGTCATACATCTCTACAGGGTCAGCAAGGATAAGGAGGTATGTTGACCAGTCTAAGTGATCTCCACAAGGTCCTCTTCCATGAGTTTATAGTATTACTGAAGTTTCTCCTTATGTTCATCGACTCACACTGTAATGTAGATGAAATGTCGATCTGTGTGGAACTTCATCAGGGGTCGGAACCTCTGTAGGGTGTTCGGAGTCATGCGAGGTTCATCTTTGATGGCTCTCTTCAGCTGGAGATAATATGTGTGGAAAATAGCATTCGACTGCCATTGTTTGCTCATATCACTCGAGTACCAGAGCATGGTGAACTTTGCATAAAGTGGCTCGAACGGTTCAATATCCAGGAAGGTCGCACCTTCTGGCATCTCCCAAGAAACAAACTTGATGAGGATCAGGAGCCAGCTAAAGTGGAAATCGTAGCCCTAATCCTGTGCTTCACACTAGTCTAGTTCAAACTGATTAACTAGGTACTTCACCCAGTTCATCTGTAGACCTTCCACGCATTTTCCTGCGAGGTCAACAACAAAGCATGTGACCTGCGTAGGTATGTTCTTCCTTACTAGCTTTCTTGCAATTAGTTCGCATGCTAGGTGCACTGCGCCATTCTGGATGGAAGATACTTTGTAGCCTCACATCCCCTTCTCAACATTTTTGTATGTATCTGTTATCTCCTCAAATAAATTGGTCAAAATTATTTGAGGAGGAGATAGAGAGGCATTAGAAAAAACTCTACTAAATTTTTTAGGGCTCATTTTAATAAGTTCCAGCTTGTAATTAAAGTTTGAAAAGCATTTGATTTGTTCTTTCCTTCAAAAAAATAAAAAATCAGGTTTCGGTAGCTAATGGATTTTTCAAAAGGGATTCTAAGCTACCGAAATCCTAGCTTTTGGCAGCTAAAATGCGAAACTAGGGGCTATTTTATCTACCGAAAGCATAGAAATTCTGTGTTTTTACTGGGTTGAGTCATCATTTTACAATAACGATTCTGAGCGAATGGAGAATCATTTTGAGAAAATGGAGGTGGTTTTTGTTCCTAACACGTCATAGAACAATAACCTCTCTCATTTTTCCTACATGTGTCACATATTGGGAGAATCGAATACATCTCTGATCCCTAAATTTCGGATCTGAGATTTCCCAATTTGACACATGTTTTTGAAATGAGGATCTCGGGGAAATGAAAACGAATCTTGAAGAACGGAAAGAGGTTTTGTCTAAAAACAAACATATATACAAAAACCTCTCTCATTTTTAAAAAATATGTTTTTATTAGATATATATGGGTGAATCTTTAAGCGACATATTTCAAGAAAATTTTTGCAAAGAACAGGGCAGAAAGCTATTATTTTTGCCCAGATCGGGATTGTTTGAGTTGGAATGGTTTGAAACCTCTTTGAATGGACATTTTTTGAATTATAAAGTCAGATACAATAGCTATTTTTTTATGGATAAGGGAAAGAAGAGGTGTTTCAATCATTTTTGGTACTTTTTTCAAAGGCAGAAAATCAGGGTTTTTGCACACTTCAGCAAATTCGAAATTTATCCTTGGAGGATTAAATCAAACAGCCTTGGGAGGCT
>SNQJ01S0261114.1:0-12230 GCA_010110895.2 Picea sitchensis
TTTTATCTCACACTGCGCATACTGTCGGTCTCACACTGTGCATACTGTAATTTTCCCTTTCTTACAGTTCAACTCATTTTTCATTCAGAACAACCAACTCCACACAGTCACTGCGTGTTTCTTTTTATATTCTACAACCCCTTCGGTTACCCCTCAAATCCCTAGAACAACACTTCAGCAACTAAAACGCCAACCATCCAAGAACCATGATTCAGTTCTGCTAACTGAATCGTAACTGAACAATTAATCGTGAAGAGCAACAGTATCCCTTCGATCAGATTTCCAAGTATCCAACACCATTGGATTACAAGCACAAGGTCTCGCGTTGATTTCGCCATTTCTCATTTCGGTATTTCGTCATTTTGGCATTCCTATAGTGAAGAGTCTTGGCACTCCAAGTCGCAATCCCCGAAATGGAGCCAGATCAATGGTCCACAAAACTTCATAATCTGATCCTTTATTTTCTTAATCGAACAACTGACGGGATTTCGACATTTTTCCCTTCGAGTCATCGTGACTCCAACATTATAAAATTCATGATCACAAAATCTCCGAAGTGATTGGATGGTTCACATAACCCACTGAGATGGACGTTTGACGGGATTTTGGAGTTTTGCCTTTCGGGTTTTCAAGACTCACAATTATAGTCCCTTTCGGCATTTCAGAGTTCGAGACTTCGTGATGGTGGAGTTTTTGCTTGCTATGTAAAACCCCGAAATAGAAAGTTCTGATGTGATGTAAACCTGTTGATGTCACACGTGGATTGACACGTGTCGAATAGCTACCACGTGTCACTCTGATTCGTGACTTACATGTGCCTGAAATGTTGAATCCGCTTGACACTTGTCATTGCTTGATTGTGCCATGTGTCCTTAGCTGGCGTGGTTTGCTGACATTGTTTTTTGATGTGTCTGAGTCAGGATTTCGAGGTTCGCTACTTCAAAGGTTAAAGCTCCTTTGATCTTTGATTTCCCGGTCTGCGAAACTCCGAAATGGAGTCTTTGACATGCTCTAATCTTTCGCATTTCGTGATTTCATCATTCTTATCGTGAGTGTCCTTGACACCTCCAACTCTCGGTATCCAAAACTATGAAATGGAGATTAAGTCGTGGTTTTTCATTTCACGATTTTCTATCGTGAGTTGCTTCCTTGACTCCTGGAGTTTACGCTTCTGATCTTGCCATGCGATCATCGTTGCGCTGTTGGTCTTGCCACTTTCTCTTGTTCGTCATCATCGGGCTGAGCTTGCCATCAATGACAAAAAAATACTCTACCTTCTGTCTACCCGTAATAAATATGCCAACAGTAGATGCATCATATATAGCATTAGGTGTATTTCTAGCTCATCTAGGGGAAGAAGGCTTGGATCATCCCATTGTAGTTGCTAGCAGAAATTTGTCGACTATTGACCATAATTACACTACTACAAAGCGTGAAGGATTGGCTATAGTGTATGAACTATAGAAGTTTAGGAATTATTTGCTAGGGTCACACTTTAAGATGTACATGGATCATTCTACACTGAGATACTTAGTCAATAAGCTAGTTTTGGGGGGGAAGATATGTAGATTGTTGTTATTATTTCAGGAGTATGATTTTGAAGTGATTGTGAAACCAGGAAAATTAAACACAGGACCTGATCATTTGTCGTGCATATTAACAGGGGAAGATGCAGGAAATGTGGATGACAGTCTACCAAACACACACCTGTTTGCAATATAGAGGGTTGAGGATTACTTTGCAGATATTGTTTAGTTCCTAAGCACAAGAGTATCCCCACCCGACTTTACAATCACGCAAAAGAAGTACTTAGTAGTAAAGGAAGAATATCATCATCTTATAGCGAGGAATTTGTATAAGTTAGGTGCAAATGGTATTCGTTGGTGATGTGTATTGGAGCATGAGAGGCCTATGATACTATCAAAGGAATGTGAAGGAATTATGGGAGGCCACTATGCAGGGAAAGTGACAACTCGAAACAAAATTCACATAGGACTTTGGTGGCCCACCCTTCATAAGGATTCTAATGAGTTCTATCATACATGTGATATTTGTCAGCAAGTTGGGAATCCATATTGAAGAGATGAGATTCCTTTAATATCGCAAGTTATGTTGCATGATTTTGAAAAAAGGGCAGTTGATTTCATTGGACCTATCAACCCACCAGAAAAAAGGTAAGGAGAAAGATATATAATCATTGCGATAGATTACTCGACCTGATGGGATGAAGAAAAACATGTCAGATATTGCATCTCAGAGACTGTTGCGTGATTCCTATTTGAGAATTTTTTCACAAGGTTTGGATGTCCGAGAACCTTATCAGTGATCAGGGGACCCATTTTTTGAACAAAATGATTAATGATTTGACAAAATAATTTCAGGTTTATCACCAGAAGAGAACACCTTATCATCCTCAAGTGAATGGAATAGTGGAAGCGTTTAAAAAAATCATAGAGCATGTGCTAACGAAGATATGTAATGTACATTGATATGAATGGGACTTGAGGATTCCTACAGTACTATGGGCATATCATACTACATGTAAGAAGTTGACAGGACAGACACCATTCTGATTAGTATACGTCTAGGAAGCAATTATTCCCATGGATTTCATTGTGCCTAGTCTATGCATTGTCGTGTTTACAGAACTCAATGATTCTGGAACTGTATAAAAAAGACTGCAATAGCTAGTGGAACTGCAGGAAGAATGTTGTGTCATATTATTTCAATAGCAGGTTCAGAAAGTGCACGAAAAATCATGTCATGACAGACATATTAAATAGAAGAAGTTCCATATGAGAGACCTATTTTTTCTCTATGACAACAAATTTTTGCAGCACCCTGGAAAGTTCCAAATGAACCGATTGGGTTTGTATTTCATAATATCTGTGACAGAGACATCTATTGTTCAGTTGGAGAAATTGAATGGGGAAATCATGGAAGGACTGGTCAAAGGTAGTCAGATGAAACTGTATAGGGATAGTCGTTCGTTCGTTAACTAGCCTCACTGCGCAGTATGTGTACCATAGTATATGTATTATATTGTATTATAGAAAAAAAAATAAAAAAAATAAAAAAAGAGCTTGAGGCAAGCCACAATAAACAGTTGAAGAGATAGGAGACTTGAAGTTCTGAATTGAACTTTGTTCAAAGAGTCAAATTAGCAGAAAAAGAGATGAAGAAGAAAATGTCACAGAAATAAAGGAGAATTGAAGAGTTGGGATAAAGACCTTCACAAAGGACAAGAAAAACAATAAATAGAAAACATAATGGAGAAATGGAGAGAATGAGTAGTCATAAATGAGAAATGGCGAAGATATTTTGACAGGTTGGCAAATCTATACCACGATATGTCAAAATATATGAATTCAATGCAAAATATGGAAAGAATTAAATGTGAACATAATCAGATGGGATAGAGAATTTTGTCATGAAGAGGAATGAAACAACTAGAAACATTCTATAAAAGTAGAAAAGGGGCGACAAGAAAGGGTTATTGTTGCGTGGACATTTGAAGAGAACAACGAGCGAGAGAAGAGTTGAGTGAGTTGCAGATAGATCTGAGTTGCATAAATTCATGGTGCCACCAAAGGTAAGTTCATCCACATTGCAGACAAAGTAATCATGCAATAAGAAGACATCAGTAACTATACAGGAAGAAACCCCGAGAGCAGATGCATCAGATCCCGTAACATTTCCAAGGGAATATGTGCCACCTAGGAAGCCAATAGAAAAACCAGTCAAGTTGTCCAAGGAGCTGAAGCATGATATTGTTACACTAGTGATTCCACTAGGGGTCATTGTTGAGGGAGATATGGTGGGTGTAGTAGGAATTTTGCAGTTTTTAGACCACAATTTGGCAGACCTAAAGAAATTTTAGAAAATAGCGCCATAGAAATATATGCACACGGGACTCCGGCCAGAATCACTTGCACTCACAGTTGAGTCGAAGGAGTGGGAAACAAGACTACGACGAACATCCATATTGAACCTATTGGAGATCCCACATTTTGGAAGAAGAATAGAAATCAACATCTGCATCAAGTTGTTGTTGAATTGCATCCACAAAGGGTTACTATGCTTGGATAGGCCAGTGTCGATTAACACCCAACTTATACGTAAATTATAGCATTTTCGACAACAGGGGAAGATCGACTACCCTTGTTCACAGATAAGGTGCAAGAAAAAGCGTTAGTGGAAAGGATTAGGGATAAATATGGAAATCACAGAGGAGTTAAATGGTTAGACGTTGTGAGCATCAATGATGATTTTTTTAAGTTTGTGATGTAGGTGATGTCTTGAAAGTTAATAAAGAACTTTTGCAGAGATCACGTGCTAGTAGGAGTAATAGCAGCAACATAAAAGTACGCAGTAGGAGTGGAGATGGACTGGGAAACATTTTTGGTGAACCAATTCTTAACTGATTGCATGGAAGCATGGGAGAAAGGAATGAAGTTTCATTATGCTTGGTTATTAATTTCGATTGCATTGGTTGCTTGGAGGGAACCGGAAGAAACCCAATTCCTAGAAGGTATGTAGATAATGCTCTTGGTAGCAAGGTATGTTTCTTTTTGGCATACCTTGCACAAGAATAAGAAAATGGAAAATAATATCACTTTCTACATCTATAAGGATACAATTTGGAAATTTATTGATGACACACTACACATTTTACCTCATATAGTTGAAGCATACAGATAAATTGTGTGATTTAAGGCAGGGTCACACCCCATGTACATACAAGCAAAGAGGCATATCGATTAGCAATGGTTGTCGACTAATTAAATGTTGACAGAATAGGATGTCAGGGACATTATAAACGATAGAGAAGCAGAGTGGAAAACTCCAGTGCGAGAAATAGTGTAGAAGGAGACATAAAAATCATAGAAGGATAAAAAAATAAGAATAGGAACATGAAGAACAAGAGAATGGTGCAGGCAACACACAAACAACACCACAAAGTGGAGAGAAGAGAAAAGAGCATCTGAAGGAGTGATCAATGCATAAACATAAGAAGAGTAAAACCTCAAAGGAAGTAGTTATCCAAGCCTTGACTAAGGATGATTTGGAGAATATTGGGGATCAGGTCAAAGAAGTACCTGAAGAATCATTTCTTCTAACTACACAAAAATAAGAGGAAATGCACATAAATGTGCAAGTGAATATAGCTACACTACACCAAATTTTGGAATCAACCAAGATAGCACTAGCCCAAACAACAGAAGAAGAACAGACAGAGAGCACAACAAAGACAACAGATTCATGACCGACAACGTCACAACCACTATTAGCATCAACAGAGTGTCGGACCATGAATATATCAACATGAACCATAGAGTTCCCCATGAAAGAAATGCAAGAGTGTGCTTAAGAATTAAGCCATATTGACTTAGTGTTGTCACAGTTACCCATAAATGTGATACATAGCTTGCAAACAAGTGTTACATAAGAGATCAAGTTGCATGATGAGTCAGATTCTATGGACTTAACCAAAATAAATGTAGACAATGATGCACCACATGCAGAGTATAGTAAACTCATGCTAGAACGAGACGAGGCCATGCAGAAAATAACAAGGTTACAACAAGTAGTGCATGAGGTATACAACAACTTCCTAGAGGTACTAATGGAAGTAGATACTCCCTCGGAAGAGCAAGTAAAAAACATAAGCAAATCCATTCAGGTATTTTGCACAAAGATAGTAGATTTGGAAGCTCTCACAATGAAAAGTACCCCACCAGAGGAAATGGAGAAATGGGAGGACATGGCCATGAAAACTGTGGAGAGAATTAAGATCTTGGATAAGGAATGTACAAATTTTTATGAAGAGAGTACACAAGTGTGGACTCAATTGTTGGAGAATGTAGAGATACAATCATTAGAATAGAGGTTATATACTACACAGGAGAAGGTGTAGAAGATCAAATATACAATGAGAATTCTAACACCAACTAAAAAAATGGTTGCAATAGTTGAGAATGGGAAATTGCACGAAGAGATAAACCAAATAAGAGTTGAACAATAGACTCTCGCGTAGATTCTTTAGTCGCTACAGGAGGAGGCCTTTTGGGTGATAGAATAAATTGCAGTTGCATAATGAATAGTGAAGAAATCAGTGCAAGACAGTGCAGATAAACTGAAGACCCCCATTATTGTGCAGAAAACAGAGGGGATATTGACGCAAGAAGCACAAGCAAAGAATAAGGTCACAACCTAAAAGGAAACTTTTGAGAAGTTCATTGCGACATGGAAGGGAGTGCAGTAAAAGGCCTGAGTGGCTCAGGATGATCCACAGGTGAGTTTTGGGGGCCTGTTGGGACAGGATTTTGGGAACTTTGTATCACATGAAAAGGAAGGAAATATAGTTGGCGCACTTTCAGGGATCAATGTGCACAAAGGAAGGAAGACAGTTAGGAATTTTGGGTCCAATGATATGGGCTAAGCCATATTGTAATTGTATAAATATGTAAGTGTTTTGGGATAGAAAGTAGGAGGAGAAGAAGAGTTAGTGAATGTATGCGGGATATGTAAGAGTGAAGAGCGACATAGACAGATAGAGGGATAGGAGAATGACAAGGGCATGATGTATGAGTGCAATGCGCATATTTTGTAATGTATGATTCTGAATAATATAATAAGAAGTCAGTCATTGTGGATGTATCCCATCATGGGTGAACCACGTTAACTATGGTGTCTATGTGTCATGATGTGTTTGTTGTTTTGTTTATTACACGCATATGATATATGTCTCTTATTCTGAATATGTTACATATTATGTTTCTATGCACATGATATAAGGCATAATGAACTAATGCTAAGTATAATGGTTATGAAGACTGCCTCCCATTCCTTCATCACTATGAAAACCAGGTTCCTACAGTTCCCATCGATACCTCGGGTGAGACTTCACCTCCTTTCGGTTGATGCCAAAAGGGTCAGTATCTGAGGGTTTTGTTGGTGAATTCATGTTGTACCCTGGGTCTTCCCATTGCACGCCAACAACATCCTTTGCACTTTGGTTGATGAAGGAACCTCAACTTGTATCATGTCTATGTCATGTTGGAAATCCATTGGCTCTTTGAAGCTCAATACATCTACTACCATATTGAAATAATTTGACAGCCATATGTTCTATCCCCGTGGGATTATCACTGCATTTCCCATTAAGCTAGGTGGTAAGAGTGTCTCCATTACTATGGAAGTCGTCAACGCACCTCTTAAGTACAATGATTTGTTACTAGGGCATACTTGGTTCTATGAGAACACTATAGTTTTCTTGTCAGTCTTTCATGTCTTACGTTTCCCTTTCTAAGGGAAAATCGTCACTATCGATCAATTAGTGTTTTGTTCCCCAAATGTTGGATCCAATGCGGGTTCTAACATAACCTTTTTCAGTGATTCCCATAGCGCTAACATGAGTTTTGGTATTGGGATATTCAAATAGTCCTTGTTGATGGGAACTTTCCTTTTCCCCCACCATCCTCTCCCTAAAACATTGCTCCTGTCAATATGATTTCTTCGTTTATCGATGTGTTGTGCCAGCACAACACCCTCCCTAATTTATTCTATTCATCGTTACTCTAAGAGAATAAAATGCCCCCCCTATTAAACTTTTTCTACTAGAAAACCTTCTAAAATCTTCGATGCAAATGTTAAAGTACATGATCCTCTTCTTTCCCTCCATACCTAACCATTTTGAGAATTTTTTTAAGATCACTCTAGCTTGTTTATACACAATGTATAGGTGAGCATCCTTTTTCTTTGTCGATACATAGTGTATTGGCGAGCATCCTCTATCTTTGTTGATACAACCTATATCGACAACATATCCTTTCTCTCACTGATGCATTTGAAGCCTCTAAACACTTAGAATTTTTTGGATTTTCTTTCTTCCCTTTGAGTATAGCAGAATTAAATCTCCTTTCTGACACCAATACAATGGAGGATGATATTCTTTTTTGCATCGATATTCAAGAGACAAATCTGCGTCCGACCTTCGATACATCAATCCAGAATCCCCTATTTTCATCTATACACTATTTTTCGATGTATATTTCCTCTTCTTTCATCAATCCATTGGCGGAATATATCCATCCATATCCAACACTTGGTGTAGCCGGGATATTTGTTTTATTTCCGACTTAGACCATATTTGTGAGACACTTTCATCTCAAAGCTTCTCCCAAATTCTACCTATTATCACACAATATGTAGATTGGGAAAATCCCGACGATTCCATGGAAGTCTGGCAACTATGGGAGTACCTACCCATTGTCATCTTAGATATACACTACCCTCGCTTTAGTGATGATAGTTCACCACAAGGGGGGAATCTCGGTGACCCTAGAGGGATTGAGATGAAAAGTGATAAGATGATGAGTGAAACCCCTATAGGTCAACATTGGAGATGAAGAATGGCTTGGAGAAGAGTCTTGTGAAGGAGGAGATGTTTGCCAAGTGTTTTGTACCTGCAAAACAAATTATCCCTACCTGGACTAAGAAAACTAATCATAAACCAAGACTTTTATCAAAGGGAATCAAGCAAGAATCATTGCTATCCCAAATTGCAGCAATATGGAAATATATAGATCAGAAAATAAATATGTTAATAGATGCAAAATTAACCATCCAAAAAATAAAATAATTATTTGGAAATCAAGCCCTAATCACGTAGATAATATCCCAATACCTAACCACAAGTTTTGATAGAAAAATAGGGCTGCAAAAAGATGTTATCATGAATATATTAGGGCATCCTTGTGGCTGTACTAAAATTTTGATACAACAGCAAGTTCTAGCCACTAAAATTTACAAGAAAAGCACCCAAATGAAATCCTTTGACAAGGGGAATAATTAGCACTAATTACTTGCAATTTTCAGCGGTAGAAAGAGTAATAAAATATGATTAAAGAGTGAGTTTTCAGCAGCCCTAATGGCTGTAGAAATAATTTTATAACAGAAAAAGAATTACTAGGCTAAATAAGACGCCCTTAGGGCACAATGATGCTTATAACATGTGAAATCAATTCCAACTTAGACCAAAGAAATATCTCAACAATTCATGCATACCAATGCAATGATTTTATTTCTCCAATGCAAATTAGACTAGTTCCTTATCAATTGGGTTATGGGGTCTCTTGTTGTAAGAGCTAGTTGTGTTACATGTCTAGGGGTGTAATCATTTTTACTCCCTAGAGAAAACACAACTATCAAGGTAAATCTAGGAGGGTGTAAGCCTTTTTACTCCTCCTAGCAGCCTTTGCAATAGCTTATTCAATGAAAATAATGATAGATATTGGTGGAGGGTGTATGCCCTTATACTCCTCCAATAGTTTAACAAAATTAACGTTGCGACTAAGAAAGAAACAACACATAGCATAAATTCCTTACCTAGTCCAAGAGATAGTAAGATAAACCCTTCATTACCAAGAATATTCCATCACATGAGCAAGAACAAGACATCCAAGAGATAGCACCTAGATTATTCCTCCAATAGAAAAGTAGTGGCATCCAAAATTGCATAAGAGAGAGAAAGTGTGAATTTCCCAAGTAGGGTGAAAATTTCATCCAAGCAATATGTAATTCTCAAGTGTGTTATATCTAAAATGGAAGTGACAAGGTCTTTATTTATACAAGACCTTGTAAAACCAATTTGTCCACATACTTAGGGTAAAAAAAAAATAGGGAGGCCAACCTCCTCAATTTGACCCTTTACAAATTATAATTCAAATTTACAAAAGAAGAAACTCTAAATGATGACGTCATGCACTTTAAGGGTGACGTTTTGGAATAATGAGTAAGTCCTTGAGGTTATTCAGGGATACATTGAGCCTCCAAAGGCCATATGATCATGTGCAAGGGTATGCCTTCATCAAAATGTGCCAAGTCGACATCAAACCATCCAACACCACCAAACCCTAGCTCCCCATGTGTGACGTCATGCCCTAGGATACGACATTTTCACCCTCCAAGGCCAAACGTTGGGAAAAAGGAGGGCTAGTCTCCTTCTCCAAGGTGTCCTCTCATGCCTCCAAAGGAAATGTTCATCATCCACATGTCCAAAGAGAAGGGGGTTCATCATCCATCATGTGGGATCCATGCCCCAAATGAAGGTACAAGTGACCTTGTGCCTTCACGATCAAGCTTTCACCTATCAAGGACTTGCAAGGAAAAACAAGTACGCCCTCCAAGGGTCCACAACTCATAATATCATTCCAAGTAACCCATATATAATAAATGAACCACCCAAACATGTGCATCAAATCCCACCTTTTCAAAATTAACAAATGCTCAAAGACCTTATACAACTTTCCAAATTTAGATATGGGAGGGGTCTCATAGTGCCCTATTGGGTGAACTAGTTCCTGAAGTAGAGGGGTCCCCAAGGAGAAACCTTTCTAAGTCATGTAATGAATATGAGGTGGATGGGGTTATATTTCTAGGTATGGGGTTTCATAACATACAAGGGCTCATATTGTCTCATTTATGGGCGCCTTTGTTGAGGGCTAGCCATCTCTTTTCTCTTTTTGTTTTTAAGGTATATTTTTTCCAAACCCTTTATTATCCATTTACTTTTCATGTGTCACCAAGTTGAATACAATAAGGGGCACTAAAAAGGAAATGCATAGCCCATATATGCTCTACCTTGGTTTGTGTTCCTTTCCAAGTTGAAGTCAATAAGGGGCACTAAAAAGGAAATGCATAGCCCACAAATGCTCTACCTTCAAAATTTAAGCAATTGATTAATTATTTATTTTGTGCGTCCCTTTCTTTTATTTTTTAAGAATTGTTTCATTGCTCTCGAGATCCTAGGGGGAGATTTTATTGCACGATGTTCTTGTCAGGGCACCTCTGATCCTAATGGCCCCTTCTTCCCATGAAATGAGGTACATTCCCTTCTTCCCATGAAATGAGGTACATTCCCTTCTTGGGTCAATAAGCCCAAAAACCTAAAAGGTTGGGAGATGAAAAGGAAGAAGTGATGGAAGGTGGAAAGTATGAGTGGGTGTGGTATGATGACCCTTCAAGGAGACCACTAGTAGAAAAATTTTCCCTAAGGGTGGCCACTTACTAGGAAACCCTGACACTCACCAAGGTGAAATAGGAAAAAAATAATAATTTCCAAGAAAATGTTTTCAAAATCAAGAAAGGATTATTTGAAACATGTTCAAATGCTTGAATTATTAGAATGACACTTACCACAATACTGAAATTGTTACCTCATGGAGCAAGACATGGTATCCTCTATGATCCAAGCTAGGTTTGGTGGATGCTTCGACCATCGATTGGATGATGATGTGTGGTAAATGAAGGGATTTGTGTGTTGGGAAGCCTCTCGATACTCCATCTCTGAAACCTGAGGGCCTCGAGACATCATATCCTTATTTATCCATATAAATGGGGGATAACACTACCAATTCAAATCCTTTTACCTATTCCCACTAGTCATGTTCTTTTTAGTTTAAAAGTTCCACGCCTGATTGGATAACTAATGATTTATTGCCTACCATTTTTTAATCTACGTCATGTTGCAGTCATGATTGAATATTATAATAATCTTGGTAAAATTATTTGTGTGTCTAATAGCTTTCACTATGCATACTAAACCAGCATGTATTTTGCGTCTCTTGATTTTGTGACTAACCATTATCCTAAAAGTGTTGTTTTTGTCATATGAGTTAATTGTAGCATCCACAAGACATTGGTTGAATCTGAATTGCATCTCAGAGAAATATTGGTACTCATGTCGCATACTCAGTGTCAAGTGCTCCAAACATCAGTTGGTTATTTTCACTAAAAATTATTTCTCATCCACTAATATATAACCTCGGTCCCAATGGATGAATTAAGAGCATGTATAACAAAAATTCTATGGGAATTTACAGAACTTAATTCAGACGAAGCAATAGTGAGAACGAGGCTCGAACTTTCAGTAAAAAATTCCTTTGCTTGCAATTTTGGGTAATGATCAAAGTGTATTTTTCATCCCTGGAAAAGGATAATTGTATGTTTCACGGGATTACAATTCCAACACCATTGATGGAATAGAAATCTGAGGCCGATAAATGCCAGAATGATCACCAAGGAGCAACAGGTACCTCAAACACCTGCAAGTATTCACCTCCATTATCTGATCTGAGACACTTCAAACTTTTTCTTGTCTCATTCTCAACTAAAGCTTTCCATTTCTTAAAAGTATCAAAAACATCAGATTTTTGTCGAATGCAATA
>SNQJ01S0261115.1:0-12229 GCA_010110895.2 Picea sitchensis
AGTAGTATTCTGTCACTGTTTGTTCCAGATCCAGGTGGATCTGGGGAGATCGGTTTGTGTCCGCACTTACGGATTTATCCTAAAACACCAAGTACTTGGTTGGGAGGGCTTTGCGGTCAAAGCCCAAGATTTTGGCCAAATTCCTTTGGATAGCAGGGTTGGTATTAAAGAAGAAGATCATAGATTTGGACTGGTTTATCTCTACCCCCGAGGCTTCCCCAAACTTGTCTAAGGTTAGTTTGTAGGCTTTCGCTTCCTTGACTGTGGGAATGCCATGAAGTAAGGTATCATCCATGAACTGTTGGTGTGTAGAAGTTGGGAAATTCTCATATGGTTTGATACCTTTTATTTCCCTTGTTGTGGTTGTGCTTTTTATGCTTCGACTGAGTCCTTCCATCATTAAGATGAAAAGGAAGGGGTGCAGTGGGTCTCCCTATCTGATACCTCTCGTGGGCTAGTAAGGTTTGGCAAAGGCTCCATTTACTAGTAGCGAGAAGCTTGTTGTGGATACTAGGTTGACTATCCATCTGATCCAGTGTTGGGTGAAGCCGAAGGCTTCTAGGGTCCTGACCATATAGTGCCAGCTGATTTTGTCATAGGATTTTGCTAGGTCTAGTTGTATTATCATTTCCCCTCTTTTCTGAAGCTTCAGTGTGTGGATACGTTTGTGAGCATGGATAATATTGTCCATTATTTGCCTACCTTCCACAAAACCTACCTGCTCTTGTGAGACCAGTGTGGGTAAAAGTGGTTTCAATCTATTTGCTATGACCTTGGAAATGATCTTATACACTACATTGCACAACGTTATAGGTCTGTAACAATCGAGGGTTTTGGATTCATTTTCTTTGGAGATGAGTGTAATCATTGTAGCATTTAGTGCTTTCAAAATGGAGGTTGACCTTCTAAAGTCTTCCACTACTCTATAAACTTCATGTTTGACAACTTCCCAGCAGGATTTGAAGAACTCCACTTTGAAACCATCTGGGCCTGGGGATTTTCCATAAGGCATTTCCTGGAGTGCTTGATCTATTTCCTCCTCCACAATGGGCTTGTTCAGGTTGTTGTTTTGTTCGTCTATTACTAGGTGTGGGATATGTTGGATTTCCTTTTGTATGGCCTCCATTCTATCTTGGTTGGGTTCCTGGGCTATCCCTTGGAAGTGGTTTACCAAAGTTGTTTCGATGTCCTTATGGGACTCTCTTTCTATGCCATCCTGGTCCCTAATCTTCAAGATTTTGTTGTGGGCTCTTCTTGCCATGGTTGTTCTATGAAAAAACTTGGTGTTCCCTTCTCCTTCCTTTAGCCATCTGATCTAGGACTTTTGTCGCCAGAGATTTTCTTCTTGTTGGCAGCGTTCATCCGTTCCTGGGTCATCTGGATCTCCTCCTTTTTCCGCTCTTCATTGTATCCCTCCGAAATGTAGGTTTCCTGGAGATTTTTCATTTTTTATTCAATGTTGTTCTTCTCTTGGTTTATATTCCCAAAAGTGTCCTTGTTCCACTCCTTGAGCCTATATTTGATATGTTTTAGTTTTTTGTAGAGTTTGAACATCCTTGTCCCTTGCTTTGGTTTCTCCTCACACCACCATTGTTTTATTCTTTCCTTGAAAGTCAAGTGTTCCATCCAAAATTTCTCAAATTTGAAAGGTTTGTTCTTTGGTGTGGTCTGGAAGCCTGCTTTTAGTTGCAATGGACAGTGATCAGATCCCCCCCATGGAAGGATGTTACAGTCTAAGTTTAGCCCCTGCATAATGATTGACTCTAACACTAGGAATATGTCGAGCCTTGTTGCTACCTGATGTTGGCTCATTCGCTTATTGTTCTAGGTGAACTGGCCATTATTGGTTTTCAGATCTACCATCTCTGTTGTGTCTATGAATTTTGAGAACTCCTCCACATCTCTATCCAATCTTCTTTTACCTCCTTTTTTCTCTGCAAGTGACATGATGATGTTGAAATCCCTAGCTATGATCCAATGGAGCTTGTTGGCTCGGTTTTTAAGATCTTCTAGGTCTCTTAGCATTCCTCTCCTCTCCTCTGACACCTGGGGTCCATACACATTAGTTCATAAAACCACCTCTATGTTCCCAATGAGTTGCATGTGGACCTTAAGGGTATGACTTGTCGCTTCGACTGCTATTAGGCTTAGTACGTGTGGGTTCCACAGGGTGAGGATACCTCCTCCCATTTGGTGGCCGCCAATAGCCACCATCTTGTACTTGTTCCATTGTTGTTGACTGATTGTTTCCATTCTATCTGTATTACACTTGGTCTCTTGAATAAAGCAGAGATCCAGTTGTTCTTGTTTTAGTCTACTTCTAAGGATTTGTTTCTTTCTTGGGTTGTTTAGGCCTCTTATATTCCAAGTTATAACCTTCATTTAAACTTGTGGGGGGGATTTGGGGAAGAGTTTTTTTATCTTACTCGAGTTTATCAGTAGTGCTCCAAGCTCCTGCAGGGCTACACTATTGGATTTTGTACCTTTTTTCCTTCGCGTTTACTTTGGTGAGAGCTATGGTTGTACCTCGTTGGATTTGACTCCTAGGTTCCCAATCTCCCCGTGTGTATGCTTTAGGCCTCTAGCTTTGGCTTCCTCCCTTAGGAGGAACAAGTATTGGACGCGGTCCAGTTGCTCTATTGGTACATTGTCGACTCCTTTTCTTTTCCATTGCTCTAGTATGTTTGTCAGATCTATCCCTTCCCTTTCCACCAGGTCTCTAAGTTTTGGGTCTTCTGTGCCTACTTCACTTGGTGTCATTTCCACCTCTCCCTCTGCATATTGCATGGGAGTGTTGTCATCTCTGATTTCTCTCTCCATCAGATTTGCACAGCTTCCTTGTTCCTTCTGATTATTTGGCCGGTTGGTGGGCTCGTTTAATGTTTGTTCTCTGACTTCCTGCACTTTTTATGTATCCTTCTTGGCTTCTACCCCTTGATTGGTTTTATCCCTTCCTTCCGAGGTAATCTAGACCTCTGGGTTATTTCCTTCTTGGGCTTTGCTCTGCTTTTTGTTGGATCTACTTCTGAGGTTTGGTTTAACAAACCCATCCTCATCATGTTGTGGTTTGGGGTTTCCCATTTCTTGTTTTTATTAAGTGGGCATTCCCTGATCAAGTGATCATGTTCATGGCACCTTCTACATCAGAAGGGGATCTTTTCATAATCTATGTTTTGGATCCATTACTCATCCTTGAATTCGAGGCTTATGGCTTCTGGGAGTGCTCTCGACACATCCATATCTATACATATTCTTGTGTAAGATGTGTATCTCCCCTTCAGGGTGGATTCTGTGGTCTTTATGTATTTCCCCAGTTTATTCCCTATTGCTTCAAATGTAGAGGGTAACCAGTAGTCTAAGGGTAGGGAGTAGAGTCTCAGCCAGATCAATACCTTTTTGAAGGTCTCTTTTTCTGGGGAGAAATTCTCCTTCCATGGTTGCATGTACAGTCCTGTTGATGCATGGATGTATAGCCCTCCTTCAAATACTCTATCTCTATCCTCCAGGTTTATGAAGACTGTTGTGAAGAAATATTTTGAGCCCAGATGGAGATCCACTTCCCCATTTGGCTTCCAATGATATTTGATCCAATTGCATAATTCTCTCTCGGTGGGACACAAGCCCATAAATTTGAAAATTAGTGCATGTGCCTTCATCTGATCCCTGTAGATTTGCGTCTGTGGATCCTCCAGTATCACCTTTGGTATTAGTGTTGATTTGGGTTTGCACAGGTTGTGCCCTTCTGATTGGTTGGTCTTCATTGTGTCTTGCGTCGCGTTCTGATTTTCTCTGGCTTCCTCTTTCATGCATTCACTTTTCCCCTTGTTCCTTTCCTGACCTATTCCAGGGTCAGATCCCAAGGTGCATGTCACTGGTGCCTTGAAAAATATACCCCTTGGCCATTTCCCTCTATCTACCACTACCTGTTTGTATGAGGGGGTACCCTTAACCTTCCCTCTGGTGCTCATGTTTCCCTCTTCTATGGTCGTGACTATCAAAAACCCTAGCTTGCAGTTGCTCCGAGAAGTTCAGAGCTCCTTCCATCCATCTTACAAAATTGAAGGACATGGGGGTGGGATTTGATCCGCTTGTGTGTGCACATGTCACGATATCATTTAATATAATATATTTGGGTGCAACCACACATTTGACAACTACCTCAAGGTGCCTCCATGGCTTCAGGTTTGGCCCTCATGGGAATTGAACCTTTCCCAATGGTGAAAAAATCCTCGCTTTCCACCATTGGATCCAACCCCTTTGGGATTAAAGGTATGCGGGCTTGGCCCAGTTAAGCTTTATTCTGCGACTAGACCACGTCCTTGCTCAGGTTTGAGCACAATACCTGACCTTCGTTGCAAGAACAACTTTACCATCCATCTGCCTCCGCCAACCTTTTGTTATCCCTTTAATCTATGGATGCTCATTTAATAAATTATCAATACATATTGTAACATGCCCAAACCCAACTCCTTTAGCCATCAAGGGTCAATATACTCTAAGTAAACTTACTTCCTCATTACCAGTGGTAAGGCAAATTGGTTTTCAACAACATTGCCATGGTTATTTCAAGTAACTACATATGAAATTAATTTTGCATTGACAAAAGTACTAACATAAATCCAATCAATGACCATTAAAATGCATAAGAACAAGATTTTGATCATTAAGCATATTCCCATCAACATATTTAAGAATAAAAAAAATCCAAAATACAATTCTACGTGCATTCACTCATTCATTTCCATGCTCAATAATTAACTAAATGCATATGAACTAGTCACCCTTGGAGATTATTTCCAAATACATTGAGATGATTAAACAACATCCTTGTTTTCTTTTTCCATTACCATTCATATTAAATTTACACATAGTGCCACACATTATAGTCAATTCCATTTACTAAAGCATCCACATTATTACTCACAAAATGTGAAACCAAAACATAGAGAGCATTCAACATATATGAACACTTATTTTTTCATGAAGTGTGCACTTGGGGATCAATTTTGTTGGATCTATTTAACAACTAACCATACACATATTTTATAGATTCTCCCTCAAACTGGTTTATGTTATTCACCACCCAACCCAATTATGGTTTTATTGAGTTTACCAACTTAACATCCACCAACACTCAGTCTTCCCATAGATCTCATCCTTTCCACCATTAACCATCTAGGCTCAAGAATTTTCCTTCTCTTCTACAAAGTGCCTTAGGAAATCCTTCCATCCATGGCTAACTTGTAGGCAAAAAGAGTCTAGGTTTTGATTTTTCTCTAGAGAAACTAAGGTGATAACTTAACAATCATAATATCTCATAGCCAAATCATCTATTGGCAATTCTAGTAATGCTAGCTCTAATGCAATGTATAATTAACACATAAAATGCTATGGGAACCATGTCCTTAGCTTTGGTCCTCTATCCACATAATTGTCACTTGTATTTTTGATACATCTGTAGAGGTTGAACTAAAGAATAAACTCTAAATTATTACGGAGAATGCAAGAGACAGTCAGACAAACGCCAAATGTTTTCCTAGTTATACACTAAATATTGTTCACTTGATTTTGTATTATGAATATTTATGGTTTTTGTACAAGAAAGGAGAAAGTGATCGAATTTGACCATTCTCTATAAAAACAAATAAATAGTTATATTTTACACAAGTATTGAACACAAATAATAAAAAACATTTGTGGTTACACATTTATATTATTTTATGTGTTCTTGACTTGTGTATGGTCGTTCTCTTTGATGGGAACATTCTTCAATGGAGGCTTGGAATCCCTCTCTATTGGGAACACACTCCTCAAGGTTTCCTTTGAGCTAGGCATTTTTTTCACATGGTGGACATGTTTTCTTGTGGATTCTTGGGCACATCCTCCAATGAAGATGTATTGCTCAAGGTTCCATCAATTCCTCCATGTTTATTTTAAAGTGTCCCTACTTTCATCACTAGATGGGTAAAGTCTTGATGAAGGGTATTGTAATACCCCTAGGTCGAACCCAATTGTAAATATAAATTTAATTGTACATATAGGATGATGATCCATGATACTTTGGGGCAAGAGTGCCTTTGTATGAATGTATTTTGAGGCCATAGTGCATGTATGGTTATTGGGATGGTGAGCCTAAAGATGAAAGGCCATCGAGCCTATTTTTGTAAAATGCAATCACATTCACTTTTAATGAAAACACATCACTGGTGCGGACCAACCATGTAAAATAGTATGGGGGGATAAACTCCACTAGCATGGGAAAGGGGGGCTAAGAGTTTGGGGAAAAGGGGCTAAGCTAGGGGGCTTAAGCCCAAAGGAATATTTTATTAATATTCCCAAAAATGTATAAAGTATAAAGTATGGATATTTAAATATATCATAAGTCCCTATGTTAAGGAATGTATCACCTTGTGAGGGAATCCATGTGGAACCAAGCTAATTCCCAACATGACAAGTGTTAAGTGGGGAACATGAAAATATAATTGGGGAAATTTAGTTCCTTTGATCATCTTTACCTTCATGCTACTAGTATCGTACCTATACCTATACTAGGGCCTTGGACCTGGAATTTAATGGATGGACAAGTGAATGTGAAGGATGAATATGAAGCTTTAATGTTCAAAGTAGTTCAAGTTAATATATACTGGTGGAAGAATTATATTTTTTCTTGGAACCTTCCTCTTAAGATCATACTTTTTAATTGGTTATTGTTGAAAAATTCTATCCTCACCTGGGATAATTTATGTTGTCGTGGTTTCTGTGGCCCAAGTCATGTGTTGTTGTTTATTGTCAGTAAGTTGAATATTCATAAATTGCAAGCATCTGGTGACTCGAAGCTTATTATAGATTGGGATTTGAATAAAAGTGCTTTCAAGGTCATAAATTTGGAATTTTGGCAGTTGAAAGTTGATAATCTTTGTAAAAAAAAATTCCATGGTTGATTTTTATCATATATATCAGGAAACTTAAGAAACGAGAGAATGTAAAACTAAATCCATGGCACCTAGAGGCCGGGGAAGCAAAGCCAAGCTTCCTTCAATTAATCAATGAGAATTACAAAATATATATATGATGAGAAATAGTTGGAAATGGCTTGAAATGGTTGGAGCTAAACTAAACTAATCATCGCAACTAATTCTCCATTATTCTAAGTTTCCCCTTTAATGGAGAAAGGATTGACATCCACACCTAACATCTCCCTAAACAATTCAAATTTGATCTTCCCAAAAGGCTTAGTGAAAATATCAGCAACATTTTCACTAGTATTACAATACGTTAAAGCAATGTCATTAAACTGCATCTTTTCTCGAACAAAATGGAATTGAGTATCAACATGCTTTGTCCTTGAATGATAAGCTGGATTATTTTCCAACTTGATTGAGATATGGTTATCACATTTGATTATCGTAGCTTTCCTTTGTTCTTATCCAACATCTTGAAGTAGTCTTATCAACCAAACAACTTCACAAATTGTTGCACACAATGTTGTATATTCTACCTCAGTGGATGACAAAGATACAATAGGTTTCTTCTTATTGCTCCATGAAACAATCTCGGATCCAATTCCAAAGGTATAACATGTATTAGATCTCAAATCATCCGGATTTCCAGCCCATTTTGAATCTGTGTAACCTGTCAGCTCAACATCGAATGAATCAGTATATTTATTACCATAATCAATTGTTCCTTTGAGATACCTGAGTACCCCTTTTGTTGCATTCCAATGAATTTCTAGAGGTTTAGCTATGAAATGACCTAACACACTAACAAAGTATGCTATGTCAAGTCTGGTTGTAGCGAGATAGTTCAAGCTTCCCACCATCTGTCTATACATTGTATCATTTACCTCCTTTGAACCATCATCACAGTAAATTTTTGTGTTTTGGTGCATTGGAACATAAGAAACTTTACACTTATCCATTTTAAACTTATTAAGTACTTCTCTAACATATTTTCCTTGAGACACAAAGGTTTGACCAACATTTTTCCAAACTTCAAGACCGAGACAATAATGTAACTCACCAAGATCTTTCATTTCAAATACCCGTGATATCTGCTTCTTAATTCCACTTATCAATTTTTATGAATTTTCTATAATAATTAAATCATCAACATATAAGGAAATCAATACAACATGTCCATTTTCATCAAACTTGGTATACATATTTGGATCACTTTTTCTCCTCATAAAACCCTACCGAATAAAGAAGGAATCTATCTTCTCATACCATGACCTAGGTTCATGTTTCAGTCCAGACAATGATTTCTTTAATTTACACACTAAATGTTCCTGATCACTTTTCACAAACCCCTCTGGTTGAGTAAGGTAAACCTACTCATTTATCTCACCATTCAGAAAATCATACTTTACATCTAATTGGTGAAGCTTCCAATGGTATTTTGTAGCTAGTGCAATTAACATTCTTATAGTGTTTAATTTAGCTACTAGTGCAAATGTTTCTACATAATCAATGCCCTCCTTCTGTGAATACCCCTTTTCTACCAATATGGCTTTATATTTATCTATACTACCATCTTCTTTGAATTTAGGTTTGTATATCCATTTACATTATATGGGTTTTTTATCTTTAGGCAATTCAGTCAATTCCCAAGTTTTGTTTTTCATTATAGATTCATATTCTTCCTCCATTTATTTTCTCCACTCTTCATGTTCATTGGCTTCATTAAAACTCATGGGTTCTATGTCATTTTAAATATTACTCATCAGGGCATAATCTTTATATGTTTTAAGTGGATGAACCTATCGTGGAGATCTTCTCAATTGGTTGGTGACTTCTTCTCCATTTTGTGAAGATTCTTCTTCACTGATGGATGTATCCATGTCACTGGGTGCCTTTTCCTACTAATGTTGCTTCTCTTCTTTGACCTACTCATCTTCAAGAAGTACATGCCACCCTTCATGACTGTTGTTTTCATTATTTCTTTCTGCATGCTCATGGAAAATTACATCTCTACTTGAAAACACTTTGTGAGTAGATGGATCAAACAATTTATATGCTTTAAATTCTGAACAATACCCTATAAAAATGCATTTGATAGCTTTAGCATCAAGCTTCTTCCTGTTCTCCTTTGGAATATGTGAAAAATCCTAACACCCAAATATCCTCAAATTATTAATTGTTGGTTTAGAATCATACAAGGCTTCGAAAGGAGTTTTATGATCAAGACACCTTGTTGGACTTCTATTCTTTAAATAAACAATAGTGCTAATGACCTCAGCCCAAAAATCATTTGAGAGATTCTTACTTTTCATCATACTTCATGCACACTCCACCAGAGTTTTGTTTTTCGTTTCTACAACTTCGTTATGCGATGGAGTGTGGGGTACTGTAAATTGTTGTATTATTCCATGATATTTGCAATACTTGATCAAGTTCCCCAATCTGTACTCTCCCCCTTGATCTGAGTAGACAATTTTGATGGGTTTTCCTGTTTGCTTCTCCACCATGTTTTTAAATTCCTTGAAGTATTAAAAAACAACACTCTTTTTCCTAAGGAAATACACCCATATGTACCTTGTGCAATCATCAATAATTAATAAGAAATAATAAGCACCTCCTAGTGACCTTGTATTCATTGGTCCACAAACATCAGTGTGCACAAGTTCTAATAGATATCTTTTTCTCCTATCGGGATTAGAGGGGAATTCATATCTATGCATATTTCCTAATGCACAACCTTCACAAGAAGCATACTCATTCTTCAACATAGGGAGTGCTTCAACCATACTTTGTTTTTGTAGTAACAACAAATCATGATAATTAACGTGAACATACCTTTGGTGCCAAAGATTTTTTGTAGGCATAGTTGTAGAAGTCATGCTTGATGATTCTTGTTGGTGACATCAAGTTTGTATAGACCTCCAACTCTGACTCCTAAGGCAACAGTTTTGTAATGATCCTCCAAGTCCTTCACTATGTAATGTGTCTTGAAGAATTTGACCTTCAAATTTTGATCTGTAATGGTGGACACAGAAATCAAGTTTTTCTTTATCCCAGGGACATACAAAACATTGTGAATGTGTCTGACAGTACCATTTGGAAGTGTTACTAGAATATCTCCATATCCCTTGATCTGATAAGAACGATCATCTCCAAGATAAATATGGGCACCCTTATGTGTTTCTTTAAAGTTTATATGCAAATTCTTGTTACATGTCATGTGAATTGAAGCTCCAGAATCAACAAACCATGCATCAACATCATCAGTTTCAGTAGACAATGCAACATTAGACACAAACAATTTGAGATCTTTTGGATCAATATTCGGGTTTTATTCTGCAAAATGTCATGAATGTTTTTTATTGTTATGCCTAGCCTTATCATCATTTTTCTTCTTATAACATTCTCTGGAAATATTCCCATTCCTACCATAATAGAAGCACTTAGGTTCATTTTATTCGATGGCATACCTTGATTTGGCTTTGGAAATGATTTCCTCTTAAATGAACTTCCTCCTCTGCTTCCTTCTCGTGGTTTCCATTTAGGGAATCTCTTCTTTGTCCATAGTGCTAAATATGAATTTTGAGGCTTCAAATTCGCATGCCTCTCTTCTTCTTGCAACAATATACCTGTTAGTTCCCCAAAAGTAGGAGCTTTCTCCCTCGCTGTAAGGCCTGTTATAAAAATTTGATAGTCCTCTAGCATTCCATTTAGGGAAATTGTGGCAAGATCAGTGTTTGACACTTTTTCTCCTATATCTCCCAATTTATCTTTAATTTCTTTAATTCGCTTAAGAAAAGTACTAACAGTCTCATTTATATCCATTTTAATACTTAGCAATTTACTCTTTAGGAAAATAATCTGATTTGTATTATTAATTTCATATAGATCTTTAAGTACTTTCCAGGTTTCACTAGGTGTCTTAGCATCTCTAATGTGTGGAATTATGCTATCTTTAACAAACATTCTCAACAACACCTTGGCTTTGTTCTCCCGCTTATCCAAATCTAGGATTGCTTCCACTGTCACACATGCACTCGCATTGGGTCGCGCTTCATCTCCTTTCACGATCGTCCATACACCATAACCTTCCATCAAGGTTTGCATTTTGAATTTCCAATTTACGAAATTCAATCCATCCAATTTATTAGCTTCATTGAGGTAAGTTTCAACAAGTGGATTCACCATCCTTGCAAACTCTTTCACATAGCAAAATCTTAGCAAGATACCTCAGAACAACAATAAAAATTATAGCTCAAAAAACAATCTCCTCTTTATTTCTTATCACTCTAATCACCAAATTACACAAACCCAAATCACCAAATTACCGATATCAACGATAAAAAATTAAATCTCTTTTCCCTCTTCAAATCCACAATTGGGCATGAACGATATTAGTCAAAGAAACTATGTCAATATTAATCAAAGAAGTGGTGGAAATTCCAAGAAGCACAGGCTACACCTTGTTCGCCATGCAGATCTCGGTCTTCTCGCTCATCTTAATGAAGTGAAACGACTCGGTTTCTTTCGTCAATAGAAACAACAACAATGGTTTGAAGCAGAGGATGATTCAACTACTTTCATCAACAACAATAACAGTTCGAGTCCCCTGGGTGTCGAACTGGGGGGATCATTATGTTGATTAAGGTTGGTTGTCATTGATGCCAACCCTTGAAGAAAGCCCCGTAGCACAAAGGTTTGGGTAATGGACCCAACATTGTTTGAGGTAAATATCACTCATTATTGTTTTTTCATGGTTGATAAGAAGTAAATATGGATGAACTCCAAATTGGTCCCCTTATGGTGAAATCCCTCATGGGAAGATGCTTTGTGGAGTAATAGAACCCATGATTAATTGTGGAATAATGAGATGAAGGATAGTGAATTTGTCAGGTAAAATATCCTAGATAGATAGTGCTTATCATGCCATTTCCGGTGGTATGTGGAACACCACATAACCCCTCACGGTTAGAGAGTTATGGCCATGAGAAGTTGGAAACCCCTGGTTTGGGTAATGGACCCAAGTTTGTTTGATGGGTGACAGTATGAGTTATGATATATTTTTAGATAATACTATTCTATATGGATAGTACATGTCATGTCATTTCTGGTGGTATGTGGAACGTCACATAACTTCTCACGGTTTGAGAGTTATGGCCTTACAAAGTTGGAGGGCCCTCATATGTCATCTAGAAGCCCCAAAAGGTCAAAGTAGTCAAAGTGGTTTAAGAGATTTTAAAAGGTAAATAATAAAGTGAAATAATGAG
>SNQJ01S0261116.1:0-12229 GCA_010110895.2 Picea sitchensis
TTCAGCTTTGTATAGTAGGTCATTGTAATGTCTTTGAGCTATTAGATGATGTGCTAGGGGTTTTATGCATGCATTTGATAAAATTAATGATGAAATATGATTGACATTGCTATGATCTCGAGGACTAATGAGCCCATGGAGGGAGAAGTTTTTGATGTGCAGGACCATGCCCGACTGACAGGTACCAGGTGGACCAGTACACATGGGGAAATGATTAGTTCGGACCTCCATGGGGCTGAAGAGCCCATCAGATGGTTGTTGGGACCTCATCGGGGGTAGAGACAGGACAGTGATTGGTCGAGCCTTTGCACGAGAGAAGAAGAAAGACATTTTCATCCAGGACGCCTTAGCTGAGCCCAGCCCTAGGGTGACCCACTGCAAGTGGAACATGTCCCTCTATTGACCCATGATGTCCTCCAAAGATCCTTGACGTCACCTCCAGTGTGTGGCAACTTTACAGGGCAGTTTGGCACGTGTGGCAGAGTTTGGAGGCCCAGAGAGGGCCAACGTTTGTCTTCTAGTGCTGAGATTTGCCCTAAAAAGGGCCAACGTCTCCCTCAAAGGGGCTAGACGTCCTTCTTATTGCTCATTTAGGGTTTTTATTTAGCAGTTTAATGTAAAACAGTATGATTTTTAGTTATCAGCCTTGTCGGCTGTTTTAATGACCTAATTTTTAATTAAAGGTCATTGGATGATATAAATTGAGGATGTTTTCCCTCATTTTGACATAACAGAATTCACTCACACAAGTGAGATCTGATTTTTGCGCCCTTCTTGGGTAAATTTGTTGTCTAAGTGAGGCGCACTTGCTATTGGAGGGATATTTTTGGCATTTTTGGCATTTCTCTCAAGGAAGGTTTACAACTAGGGTTTGCTTATGCTCTTCTTCATGATATGTAAGTGATTTTTCTTACAAAACTTCTTAATTGAATGGTTGTAGGTGAAATTTTCTTGCATTTGCTTACTATATTGCTGATTTAAAACCCTAGGTAACAACCACACAAGTAGGTCATTGTTACATGTCCCCTTAGAGAGAGATATTTTTCAGCCATTGAAGGAGAGAGATTAAGCCTAGCCTTTGCTACACTTATCTTTTTTCTTCCCTTGATCTAGCATTGAAGTTTATAGGTTGAAAGAAGGAGACATCCTAGGCCTAGGTTACCTACACCTAGGGTTTTCACCTTCTAGGGTTTGAAAGCCTTGACTTTGCAACACTTTCTCCCTTAGACTTATTCTTCAGGCTAGCCGTTTTGCCAAGTTGATTTAGAGAAGGAGGAAAGAGAACGAGGCCTTGCTTAAGCAACACCGGAGTGAGCCTCTTTCCCCTAGGGTTTTGATTCTAGGGCCCTGCCTTTGCAACACCATAGAACCCTACCCTCTAGTCTTTGAGTCATCATCCCTTCAAGACCTTGTGCCCTTATCTTTTGACCCCATATACCCTAAGGCAGTGATATTTGATCTCCAATGTTGAAGTTTTAGTGTACAAACTACTTTCAAAACTTTGATTTTTTCAAACCCTAATTATCCAAACTAACCTAATTTAGGGCTTGTTGTCGTCCTTATACACACCTGGGTTATCGTGGAAGAAACCTTCAATCCACTTGGTGTGTCCTTGGGGGAAAGTCTCGAGTCAAGGTGCTATCACCTGATCCTCAACTCCTCCGTCTAGGCCAACTCCTAGCGAAGCCAAGGGGGGTAGTCCCTATAAAACGAATCTAATGCTTTTAAAATCTAAGAAAGAAAAAGACACTTATTCTAGGAGTTTATTTATTTGAAATAAAAGCATTTATCATCATCATACTCAAAAGGTACTTGCTCATATGAAAGATAGATTACTGAATGAATAAAATTGCTCGCATAAGACAAAGATAGATAGTATGTTTTAACCAATGCCTTACATGGAGTCGTATGCAGTGTAGATCGAGGATTTTATTATGTCGAATTGTATAAAGATCTAAAAATTGATTTAACATGCAACAGGTTAGAGTGTTTGTAGTGTGTTATGTGTAGTTGATTGTTAGATTAGAGCATGCACAACTCTATGCAAAGAAAAACTAACCACGACACCTAACTCCCTGAGAGGAAAGGACAACCTTAAAACAAAATGAAGTTAAAACCCCCCAGGGTCCCTGGAAACCTTGAAATCCACCCAAAATGAGCATGAACTCCTCTTGGATATGTTTTTGCTGCAACCAAACAGCAAACAGAGAAGATGAGAAATGACAAAAAAGAACTTTTGAACAAATACATTTTTATCAAGATTTTTTAGAAATTTTTCTAAGGCAAAAAGTGGATTTTTTGGGCTTTTTGGGGCACTTTGCATGGACTAAACTTAGGCTCTTCTAACTGTTTATGTTTGCTGTTATACAACAGAAAGCATAAGTCAGTTATTTAGCTTGATTTTGAACTCAAAAAAAAACATTTAACTAGTTTCAAATCTAGGAGAAAAGCAACTAGAAAACGCCCTAGATCTACTTCTTTAAATTGAAAATTTTCTAACGAGATCTAGAAACTTTGCATGCAAAGGAAACTAATTCAAACTTTTGATTTAGAACTAAATTCTTAAGCATGCAATGAAAGTAACCAAATGTTTTTTAAAGAGAACAGAGAGGGAGAAGAAAAATCCTTATATTTTTATTTTTTTTAAGCATTGAAAGTTTATGGGCGATGGGGTCCTTTGATGAAGAGTAGAGGGAGCTGAATCCTTTGAAGATCTTGGACAATGACGGTCGAAGCAACAACCTATCAATCCTCCAAGCTTGAAAAAAAACAACCTGCAATAATGTACTTCAATCCTGCAAACATTTGTTAAAAGGTCTTCCCTACAAAACAAAACTCAAATATGCATGTTAGTTTAGCCGAAAACGAAGCATGCAATATAAAAGTCTATGATTTAAGGAAGAAATAAGGTGAATCAAACTAGATTTATCTTATCCTTCTGCATGATAGCATACATTCAAAGCCTTTAAAATAGATACACAAGATTGAAAAAACAAGATACAGATTACCTCATATAGACTATACTAGATCCAAGCATCCACACATAGCATCCACAACAAAAGTGCTCCAAAGTCTTCTTTATTCAAATGCTTCAAAGTATTACAGAGTTTCTTTACCCCAGACTCCATTTTTAATTGAAGAGGGTCGACCTATCTTAAATAGGCATGGAGGGTGGAGATCCCTAGGCAATGCATGCGCTAGGGCTAGGTGCATGAGAGGATGCGTGGGTTAAAGGATGAGTGGCGCATGAGATTAGAGTGGCGTTAACTTAGGGAAAATGGAAGTGAAGGGAAGGACGTAGGCAGAGTTGGAGATACGTATGAGTGAGTGTAGAGGGTTACGTGGGAAGTTACACGAGGGAGAAGTGAGGCTTACGTAGAGTGGAGAGGAGGTGTTACAAGTGAAGCTACATAAGGGTTGAAGAGTGGACACGAGTGGAGAGGGTGAAATGAGGGAGTAATTAAAGAAAAAGGATGTGAGGTACGTGAGTTAATGGGAGTGGGACGAGTAATTAAAGGAAAAAGAAGAGTGATGCGCGAGGATGAGGGAAGCTACGCATGGGAGTGACGTGAGGATGAGGGTTACGTGTGGGAGATGACGTGAGGGGGAAGTGAGAGTGAAGGGAAGCTTACGTAAGGTTTGAAGAGGGAGCTTACGTATAAGAGAGTGGAGGTAAGGGCATGAGAGAGTGGAGCGAATGAGGGAGTGAATTAAGGGGACGGGTGAGTGAATTAAGGTTACATAGAGAAAGGGGGTCGAGTTCCTTTATTTGGGACTCCTCCCCATGCCATGTCATCTCACTAGGTCGACCTCCCCTTTAGTTGAGTTAATTTAATGTTTAGTCAACTAGGGGCCTCTAAAAAAACTTTAAAATATGTTCTCATCTTTTCCTAAAATTTAGGAAACTCAATTAATTACCCATTTTCCATCTTTTCGAGTAAAATTGATTTTTTTTTAGCAATAATAATCGCTTTTTTTCCTCGAAAGATGGGAAATAGGGGTTTACATCATGCTCTGGACCCGAAAACGACTGTAAATATGGCATCTGACAACATATGATGCCATATTTTTACACTTATTGACTCAGAATTAATAAATTCCAATTTTGCGGGAATTTAATTAATTCCCTAAAACTTTTAAAAAAAACTTATCAGACTTAGCCGTAATTTCCAAATAACTCGGACACTATGTTCTAGTATGAGCTTATATACATTCTGACACTAGACATTGGATTTTCCATGCCGAGACCTTCTTGTCAACACATACTTCGGCTTTGGAGCAAGTCTTTTTTCGAGTGAAAAAACTCCAAAATTATTTAATCCTCTCACTAAGGTAAGGAGAAAAAATAATTAACAAGTGAAAAAACACTCCGGAGTATGTGCTCACTCCCAGATCAAGGGTGGCCAATAGCCTTTTACATTCTCTCATATTTAGAACACTTATTACAGTAGTGGAAATGCGGGAAAAGGGGCCTTTTCAGGGCCTGCTGAATCACTGAATTCTGCATATATGAGCACTGCTTGCTCATTCTTTGGCGGCTCTTCAGGGAATCCAGCTTGTGCAACCTGGTGGATAACAGGGATGACGTCATAGTTGAATATCTCATCTTGATGCAACAAAAGTGTAATATAAGCAATTAAATGATGATTTGAAGCATTTATTGAGTAAATTATTGATTGGACATATTATTGGCTTAGTCATCTCCTTAGATATTGATGAATTGATGGTCTTTGATAGCTAATTGACAAAACGTTGACTTCATTTTATATCTATTGCATTGCTTATTAAATAATATCAGATAGTCATTGAAGTACTAACCCTTTGAGTTATAGCCTGCATACATATATATTGTGTTGTTGTTGTCTTGTTCCGGGCAGGTGTTTTCAATAGGGAATACACTTCTTTTATTGGCTGATTAGCCGGACTGTTTGACATTGGTGGTAACCTGTGAGGAGGGAACTCTAAAAACTTGACATTATATCTTCTGCCTCTTCAAACCCCAGGTTATCGGGGACATCTCCCCTGGGCTAACCTCCCTAAACAGAAGGAACCTCCCCATTGAGGTGACATTGGGTGGGGAAGGTTCCTATTATGCCAGTTTGATCTTTATCCTTTAGCCTATGACCTAAACTACAAACTGTGCGATAACAGGATGTCCTAACAAGGGGTGCAGTGAAAGCAAGGAAATGCAGGGCTTACCTGTGGGTGCCTTTGTAGAAGGCAAGCTGCACCTGTCCTGGATGCAATTGTTTCCAAGCCCATTCATGCCTTTTATTCTTTATTTATTTATTGCTTTTTCTTCAAGAATCTAATCAGGGGACATTGCCCTAGCGTGGTGACCAATGGTGGCAGTGTTACCCACAAGTACTTTCACAGAAATGAGAAGGCTAGCTTGTGATGAGACCCCCTTTCTCTTGGCCATGAAACCAAGATCCACTACCTTGGCGTGGTAACCAACTTCTAGTAGTGTCATACTGCTAGATACCCATGGACCTAATAGGCTGGCTCGTGATGAGACCCCCTATTCTCTGACTAGGTCTTGTTTTATTATTTTTACTGGGTCCCTCTTGTTTCTTGCTGAGAATCCTTTTACTGCTTTCTTGGGGATCCCTGGGCAAAGCATCTTGAGGTTTTACTTTTAGGCTTTTATCTTTTGCCAGCTTGCTTTTACCTTCTGGGCCTTTAGCTCCTTCTTCCCACAAGGTAAGGTGCAACCCTTAAATGATTGGCCAACCCAATGCCCGGACAAATTTAATGGGATGGATGAGTGGGAAGCAAGATGAAAAGGTGGTAAGTATGACGGGAGTGGACGATGGCTTTTCAGAAACCCCCCCCAGTGGCAACTCAAAACCTATGGGCACAAGCTTACTAGGGCATCCTGTCATTCCCCCCAGACATGGTCAAGTGGACAAGTATAAGATCCAAGCATTTGTTAGAAACAAAATGAATTAGATGCACATATTCAAAGGTTTTGAGGATCAAAGTGACGCATACCATGATACCCAGACTCATTACCTCATGGAGCAAGAACTATCTCTGATACAGGACCAAGCTGAAGGTGATGGATGTTGTTGCTACTGACAAAGTGGAGGTGTTGATAGGGAGAAAAGATGGGCCCTCCAGGGCCATGCTCAAGTCGATATGGCTCTTGGTACTCCATGTCTAGGACCTGTGGGCCTCGAGACATAATCTCCTAGTTATCCCTAAAAGTGGGGGATAACAGTGACTCCCATCACAAAATTTGGCACCTTTAGCCAAGGATATTTTCACAAAAGAATCCATATTCTCTGCCATTTTATTAGTACCATTCCCATGGTTTCTTGCCATAATAGTGAGAATCCTCCATTTATTGAAGTTAAATTAGGGTTATCAACCTTATCCCCTTGTTCATGGTTTGAAACCTAACATATTTTCACCATGACAATGCTCCTTCAACTCTCCCTCTACTTTGTCTCACATTGCCCCTTGCTTGCACCTCCTCTTACCCCACCTTCTCTCATTTCCACCTCCTTCTCTTAGCCCCATTCTCCTTGGATTGGAGCTTGGAGAAAGGTGTAGGGAGAAGACTACACTTTCCCCCTAACAACCAAAAAAGGAGGATTACCATAGTACAGGTTGGAGCTTCCATGCCTTTGATTTGGATGACACTTTGAGAATTTCTATTCTTTTCTTTGCTTTCTCTTAGATCGAGGATTTCATTTTACTTTGTTTTCTTGTTGATAACATATCTTTGCAATATTTTGTGGAGTTTGTAGAGAATCACCCTTGTTTTGTGTCTTTGTGTCACACACAAAAATGCATAGTAGGTTCTTGTCCTTCTATTTAATTTATTTTATGTGTACCTACTATTTTGAATCATTTATTACTTACTATAAGTTGGATTCTCATCCAAATTGCAACAAGCCATCCCTCCCTTGCTCATTTTCATTGCTTAATCTTTTATATTTTACAAAGGGAAATCAATGACCTTGTAGAAAACAATATAGCCACTAATCTCACCACAGACAATGGGTTGAGGGGCTAATTATATTTCAAGATTTCTCACTTTCTTACTTTCATTTGCTAGTTTGAGCAAGCTAAGTAGGCTCATGTGAAAGGAATTAGATAAATGAAATATTTCAATGGAATATGAAAAACATGAAGTGCTAAATACACTACAACACATGATTCCAACAACCTAGATTATTGAATCGTCTCTTTTTGGCCTCTCTTTGCCTTTTCCCAATCTTGGACTTGGACCCTATGGGGCCTGTTGACCGCCTCTCCAAATAGGTGGTCAACTCCATGTGCCATGAAGAGATGCATCATTAGATGCTCATTTGTCGAAGACTTTGGTTCTACAGGGCATTTTTGGGTCCATCACTTCTTTTTGTAACTGGAATTTCCGCACCCCTGCGTGGGTCAATAATGTAATAGGTCTGCATTGGTCATAGTTAGGTCAATTACCTTTGGATCAATTCACTATGGGAGTTCCTTTCATCGAGGGTTTTTAATCCTCAGATTATCAATTGGGCTTTTAAGCCTTATTGATTTCCCTTGAGTTTTTCCCTCACACTTGCAATAATTCCTCCAAAGTGGTGAAAGGCGTCATAGTGGAGTTATCTTCTGGTAACTATTGTTAGGAAATGATGTAAATGACCATGCAAGACATCTTAGAAAGTCTCGCAGAATTACATTGAGTCTAGATTAGTTTTTTTTAATTAATTAATTTTTAATTAAATTTCCCTAAGTTTAGAGATTTAATTATTTAATTAATTAATTAATTATTTTTGAGCAAAAATTGTAAAAACCAGGTCCTGGGACTTTTGATAGGGGTTTTTGTGCTCAAAAGAAATGGAGAGACACCCCCTACACCATTGGACGAAGTTTCAGCTTAGTCGGACAACTTCTGCTATGGGTTTGTCCACCCGAAGTGTCAGTCAGTCAAAAACAACAATTTTAATTGCTAAGACCAAACATGGCAAAAATGTTCAAATTGTAATAATGAGTTAAAAGGATGATGTAAAGATGGATAAAGGTGAGAGAGATTTTTCCTAACCTTTTCCAACCCTCGCATCACCTCCTCACCTATCCATAAAGAAAAAACATCACTTTTCCTAGAGTGGTGTGCCTTCCTTCTAGAAAGTCTCCAAAAAGTAAAAAAATGATAAAAAAATTAATGGGAGACTTATGCTATCCCTTAGCACGCATCCCCTAGCCTCCCACTACCCTTTTGTGTGATCCCAACACTCCCTCACTCATCCACACCCTATATCTAAGCTTGAAACCCTAGATGGTGCGCCCTACCCTTGGGATTCCCTCTTGTGCTTGGTGGTGGACACTTGGCATTGATCCAAGAGGGGTGAATTTGCCTCTCCAAGTATCAAAGGAACCCTTCCCTCACTCTTTTCCTTACCATGTCTTGAGCTATTGTTATGATACTTGATTTCTTTCTCATCTCTCTCTCTCCTTCTTATTCCATCTTTCTTCCATTCTTTGGCTCTTAGGGTTTTGGAGCAAGTATTTCTCCAATATCCATTTCTTGAGTAATAAAGGAGAAACTTTGGAGGATCATTGAAAGAGCAACAAGTGTTATTTTTATTGCTACATATGAGGTAATATTGTAAATGTTTGATGTGGTGATTGCATAGATTAGATCTAGGGTAAAGTGTTACTTGGGTAGATCTAACAATGAGTATTCTTGTAGATCTATATATGTGGATTTGCTAGATAGGGTGCAAGTATTTCATATGTGGATTTGCTAGATAGGGTGCAATATATTATTAGCATATTTAGCCATATTATCTTCTTGTATGCATATTACTTTGTCAAGTTTTGCAGGTTTGGATTCAAGGGTTTTATTGGGAATGCCTCAAGGAAGAGTCCTCCCTTAAAGCACACTAAAACTCCTACTTTCTCACTCTTCTCATTCTTTCTTGCTGTCCTTACACATAATATTTCAGCTAGCTTAACATAGTAGATTGGTCATCTAAATCTATCTTTTCCATAAAATTTTCTATGTGAAAAATTTCTGCCCTAAAACAAAAAAAATTCTTCATCTATATTGTTGTGTGTAGTTTTTCCAGCAAGCATAGCTTGCTGGTTTTTGCAGGTTCAGATCTGGTTGAGGGGGGTTATGCTACCCAAAAACATCCACACAACACCCCAAGAGCCTTCTCTTCAAGTGGGTAACATTCTCAACCTTTCTCTTCACTTTTCCTAGCTTCTTGTGCATATTTTCCTTCACTTCTTGCTGATTTTAGTAGCTCATAGCTTGGGAGGAGGATTGGTACGGCCTACCTCCCACGTGTGAGCTTGGGTAAGATCTAGCTTTGAATTTCTCATCTCCAAATCGTCTTTCTAAGCTAGGACGTGGGGTTAGTGAGCTTCTTATAGTGGTTGCTTGCTTGCCTTGCTTGCTTGCCTCTCTCTCTTGCTTGCCTCTCCTTCTTTCTTTATCTCTTTCTTTTCAAGCATCATCCAAGTGAATAATTGCCTACACCTTGGGAGAGGAATACCCCAAATCATAAGGCTAGGTTAAGTAATGTGTTTTTGATCTATTCATGCTTTAAAGTTCAAATATTCTAGATCTAGATCTCTACACACACTAGTGCTTAGTTTAATCCCCTGGGGCATAATCATCTTGCTTAGATCTACTTGCATGTTATAAGCTCTCTAAGAATTTATCTTGTTTACATGCTTTAATCCAATACACTAAATGGTGAATGCTTTAATATCTTAGAAAGTGGTTTCCTTTTCACGTGATCACATCTTTAAGGCCATTTGCCAACACACTTAAGTTAATAAATCATTGTTGGATAAGTTGATAGTGTAGGCACACATCTAAATCTTTCAAGCTTTCTTTCACACATAATGCTTTCCTCTTAATTCTTTAAACAAACGTAAGATAAGTGGTGTAAGCTTGAGTTATTCTTTCTCTTTTGGGCAAGTTGTTCTTGCCTTTGTTCTTTAGTTCTCTTTCTTAACAAGCTTTCCATGTTAATGGTGATAAACTAAATCGTTATTCCGCTTGCTTTTACATTGCTTATATGTGTTAATGCTCCTCATGTTCATGCTTAAACAACACACTTTCTAAGCTCATAAAAGTTTCGGTTTTGACACTAAATCACCATTTCAAGGCATCTTAAAGTCATTAAAACACTTTAAAATACACCTAAAGTCTAACCAATTGATATACATACTTAATAGACTTAATAGGGTACTTTAAACCACCATATTCACCATCTAAAACGGGGATTGAGAAGGGCAACAGAAGGTGATAGGTCGGGGACGGTCTCACGGTGCGAATGAGCGTCATTTCCGTAAAAACTCAATTCTATGGGCTAACCTGTGAAGCTAGGGTAGGCCTCGTTACCTCACTTCTTGAGCATCCAACAGCTATTTGGCAATCGGGGGAGGAGGTTTTTGGTAAAACACTTAGTTAGGGTAATAAAATCTTTTCAATCTTAAAAACCCTTAATCACTAAGTATTTAATAACCTTGGTTTAAATCGACATATCTTGTGGTTTAATACTTGCAAACTTAATCTTTCAATCTCTTAATACAAGTAACACTGTGTGGTTAATTAACTGATCATCTTAATCTTGTGGAACACTTGTGTGTTAACTTTAAAATCTTCTAAGTTTCCTTTGATTGGTGAATGTTGATGTTGCCATTGAGGAGCAGTCCAACAGAGTAAGTGCTATTGGGGCATGCTTGGGCTTAATGTGTTGATGCTGCTAATGCCTTGATATTCTTTGATCCCTGCACATTGAAATAACGTGGTTAGCTTGTTGTGTTGTACCATCTTGTACCTCTTTATTATTTATTTGTGAGTACTTGTAACTAATCTTGTTGTGAAATATTTATTCTTTTGTAATCTTTGTAACTATTTTGTAACGAAACAACCTTAACTTTAGTTGACCCCTTGCCCAACCTTAGGCACTAGTCTTAGTTGACTTAGGGAAAGGGCTACTTGACATAACCTTGCATCTTGCATTGCTTCTTGTGCATATCAGGATTCGAATCCCCCAAACCTTGTTACAAATAATTGAAATTAACTCCTAGAACTTAACTCTAAATCACATCTAGAAACTAGGGTCTACCCCCCTCGACTTCCCTAGGAGTAAGCCTAGACGGAAGAGGTTCCAAGGACACACTGAGTGAGCCAGACTTAGCTCACGTCTGCAAGTGTGTATTAGGACGGCAACAGGGCCCGAGCAATCTCTCGAGTCATCCACCTTATTTGGCATGAGATGTATATTTTGTCTATTGAAATGTGTTGCATTTTTTGTTACTACAACGTGACCCCACATTGAGTCCCAAGCTAGTTCATTATTTTGGTGGTTCCTTGTTGGTTAAACCAATTATTAGTGATTTGGATTTACTCTTCCTTGAAAAAGCTCCATTCTTCCCTCGTTTTCTTTTACTTTCATGGGAGAATTGCACCTCCCCCCTACCCCCTCTTTCCCTTCCTAGTTTCTTTATGCTCCCATCGTTTTCAATGATGCTCCCCCAGTGTCTCCTAATCAAGCCTTTTTCAATGGTGAAAACCTATAGTATCTCCTCAAGCCTCCATTGTTTCTCTCTTGAGTTTGTGTTGGATCCTTTTGGACAATCTTAACCTTGGACCCTATGTAGCTCAATCTAGTTCTCGAGTCATACAATTCCTCTGGGGAAAGGCATGCAGTTTGTCTACTAAACTATCTGTTACATTTTTGGTGACTCCACCATGACCCCACATCGTGTTCCAAGCTAGTTCATTGTTTTGGTAGTTCCTTGTGGATTAAAACAAATATTGATAGGTTAAATTTATTCTTAGCAAATATCACTTCTTTCTCCCTTCCTCTATTCTTTTTGTGGGAGAATTCTTGTCTTTCCTTTCATTGTTCCTTTACCCTCTCTTTTTAATGATGGGTCCTCCTTATCTCCTAAGTAGGTCTTTTCCATTTGTGAGCCCTTCAATATCTCCTCAATCCTATGTAGATTACCTTGAATTAGTGTTGGATCCTCTTGGGCAAGAGGCCCTCTTTTTCCTTGTCATTTGGTGACTGTGTCCCCACCTCCCTTGGATGCATGATATTTCTCATGTTCCTCCTCTTTTTTAAGTAGCGTCATCCTTCCCTAAATAGTTTTTGTGGCTGCTCCCAACCATATTGTTGGAGGCTCTTTTCTTTTGTCTTGATCTTTTGGACCTTGCCATGCAATTTTTGTTGCAAGCTACTATCCTCACTTGGCCTTTCCCCAACTT
>SNQJ01S0261117.1:0-12229 GCA_010110895.2 Picea sitchensis
TCAAATTCAGTAACCAGGAGGCATGATTGTGAAAGCAAGATGTGACCTCGCCATGTGGATGGCCTGGTATTTCATTTTATGAAATTTCAATTTCGTAGAATATTAAGAGTTAAAGCTAGGGAGTCTTCATTAGGAGCCCCTCGGAAGTTGTCTAGTTAGTACAAGTCGAGTGGTTTTTCCTTAGTACCACACAATCAAGGAGTTGATTAGCTTAGCTCGGTTGGAATACTACTCTGCTTGGGTAAGCTCAAAAAAAACCCTCTTTAGGGGGATCTTGAGCCTCTTCCTTTTCACAAGTATCCTTCTTCCATCCAAGTGACTTTAAGAGCCTAAAAGCGCTAGTGACAAGAAGTGGCTAATCCGTGCTTCTCTGAACTACATGGGGTACTCTTCAACGTAACCACCGTTGTCTACTAGGACTACTCTTATTATACTGGTTGGCATAGTTCCAGGATGTGTTTTCTTGATCGGGATAACCTTCAAAACAATGTGGTGGCCAAGGCATGTGTTAAAAAACAAAAATTGACCAATAAAATACTTTTAAAGTCAACCTTTCGTTAGTCCACCTTTTTGCCCACGAACCAAAATTGAAGTTGTGAATACTTTCCCTTATATCATAGCTATAACAGCTTGTTACAAGGTTTTTCATCCACTTTTATAGACCACTTTTGATTTAACAACTTTCTGGGATCACTTCCTGGGTCACCCTGGGGGTTATCAAGCCATTCTGGGTTTGTTTCCCTGCCTTGAAAGCTATGAACAGCCTGCTGTTCGCAATTTAAATCCATTTAAAAGTACTTGGATGTAGCTTTTAAGCCCCCTTTTCACCCTTGTTTCACACCCTTTTATTCAAGGAATTCATTGGTTAATTACCCAGGATACCAATTTATCCCGACGACCCATTCTGGGATAGTTTCCAATTCTTTAAGGAAGTATAAAATCTCGTTGTCCGCTCTATTTAGTTCACTGTCCAAAAAATCAGCGAGCTCATTTTCATCCCATTGTCCATAATTTTCACCCCCCAGGCCATTTTGGCCATCCAGGAAGCTAAGGAAGGATAACACCCAAGGTGGGTGGTCCTGAGAATGACTTCTTGTAAGTATTTCACCTTTCTTTTTCCCCTTTTTTACCACCTTAGGCGAAGGACCACCTAAGGTGTGGGTAATCTCTGGCTCGTGCTGAGCTATCAAAGAGGCTGTAACCGGCTTCACAGCCGGATAGGTCGGATTTGTCCCTACGGATAGATTTTTCTTATAACACCGAGCATATGTTTTTTATTTTTATATATATATATATATATTGATCTTTATCATGTATTTTCATGTATCAAAGGTAAACCTAGGAGGTCCACAGGAAGAAGGAAAACCAACCAATCTCTTAGAATCAAGGATTTTTCAGTGTTTTTTGCATTGTACTAATATTTAGGGGGATTTAATGTCCTTCCTTAAGGTCTTAGTTACTACTTAGTCTCTTAATAAAGGAATGTAGGTGTCCCACTTCTTCAAACCTCAATGATATAAGGTACATGTTGCATATTCAACATTCGAACACAAGATGGAAAAGGCGATACTAATCTATGTGATAACAAAAATATACCACTATAAATTTACCCAAACGTGGGCTAAATATGTCACTGATGATTCTCATGATTGTGGCAGGAGTGTTAGCAAGGTTGAAAGGTATGATGAGCTCCTTAGAAATCCCCTATTTAGTTTTGAAAGTTCATTTCCAAGCATCAAAAGTTTTCATGCATAGTTGTTGATAACTAGAGGTTAGATAAATCTTGTTGAAATATTTGGGTCCCTTCAATTGGTCTATGAGATTATCAATCAATGAAAATGGTTGTCAATTTTTCACTGTGATCTTGTACAATGCTCCATAATATGTGCATAATCTTCATTCTTTTCTTCTTTCTTGAGTACAATATAAAGTGGACAACCACAAGGAGAAGTGGTAGGACAAATATTACCATCTTCAAGAGGTTTTTTAGATTGCTTCTAAATCCTTTCACTCTTGATAAGTGTGGTGTGATATGCAAAAGAATTGGGAAGTGAATAATCTTGAATCAAATCAATAGTCTGTTGGATGATGCAAAGAGGATGTGGGCCTAAATTTCTTCTATAACATATGAATTACACTCCATGATAACTTGGATATTTATAATGTCCCCAACATGCTAGGAAAAGGTATTATTGTTTTATTATGCAAAGTGTGATATATTTTATAGCGCACTTTGTTGACGGGCATTTATGACACACCGTCAACAAGAAGGGAATATCCTGTCCGGGGTTGTCTATTTAACCCAAGCCGTTTGAAATGATCTACCCTGATGGGTTTTATGGCTCTATTAGCCAACTAAGATGCTAAAATAACTAAAAGAGATAAAACTACCAAAATATATAATCCTATCAGTTAACACACTGATACAATTACTTAACTAATAGTAATATTATATACAATTACAAGGTTTAACTAAAGCCTCGTGAAAATGATGGTTTAAACTAATGGATCAAAACAAGATGAAAAATAAAATAAAATATTTGTGTACTATAAATGAAAAAATAATAATCAAATGAGTGAATAATATTATAATGATAATGGACAAAGCATTTAATGTTTAAATGATGTAATCTTTATTCATTCGCAAATCAACAAATCAAATCAAATATAAACTAACTAACCTGACATTAATCAACATTACTAAGCTATATTCAACTTTTTGTGTTTGTATAAGCTCCACTTAACCTGTGTCAAGTATAAATCTATGAAAAAAATCAAGAACGATACTTCCTGAAACAACTCAAAGAAGTCTTTTACATTCCAGAACAAGTCTATGATAACAAAAAGACAAATAGATTTGATCTCATGTGACTTTAAAGTGTCCAATAGCTAAAAGAGAAATAAACTCCAACTCTCAGAAAATAGTATTACCAACTACCCAACATTAGATGTAAACTCAATATGCATAGATAGACGATCAATCACAGATATTAAAACAACCAAAATATAATGAACCAGGTAAAGAAAAACATAACATGAAAAATTATATGCAGAAACGTCTAAAGCTAGTCCAATACAAATAAAGTTTCATATTAAGAAATTATATGAAAAACAATAATAAAATTGCACAGTCTACAAAAGGACAAAAGCCAAAAATTAAATTGTATCCCATATAGTTTCAGTATAATAAGTTCATCATAATGTCCAAAAGGAATCCCGTAGACCAGTAACTCGCTAGTATTTAAGGAGAACTTTTGGTTGTCCTATATAACGTTGCTCCAACAACCTGTGTGTTAAGAGAAATCTATAGCAGAAGGTTGTATAATTCTAATATTGTGACACTGTCAGGATAAAAGTCACTTTGACTGACAATTTAAATCTTATTTAAAATGTAGAAAGAACAACTTTCAAATCATGATCCTTAGTGAAGATATAATAGATTAATCGACAATAAGAAAAATATCAATTGAACAATTATATCTTTACAAATATGAATTACATGAATAAACTCAATATAATACAAGATTTGTATCAAAATAATACAATCACCAAGATCAAGATAATTGGGATAATAGACTCTTAAAGATTGAAAAAATTAATACATAAATGATAGCAATTAGCCATGTATTGATAAAATAGACTAAAGATAATTTAAATCAATGCATAATCAATTACTCAAAGAATATGAAGATATTATAATGAAAATAAAGATAATCTAAATCAATGCATAATCAATTACTCAAAGAATATGAAGATGTTATAATGAAAATAAAACCATTTTACTCAGAGGACAAAAGCCATTAAGCAATCTAGAATTTCATATTCTTCTTCGAAAATACTCGTCCATTCTCCCAAAATTCCAACCATATGTTACTCCATTTCAAAAGAAAAAGTTTACAAAATAAATAATATACAAGAAAGAAAGGATACAAATTCTCCTTTGAATTTCTTGGATCTCATGGGCTCTGAAATTTCTCATATATTTATGCAATGAATGAACAGTCTGGGCGTCACTAATAATTTCCGCCATTTGAAATTTGTCTCATAAAGAGACAACGATATCTCTCAAATCATGAATTTGTTTGGAAACAAATATCGAGAGTAAGCTAAATGGGTTCATTATGCAGCTGGGTTTTCAACCGTTTCTTCAGATTCCTCACGATTTGGTTGCAATCAGTCCCGCAAAATCATATGTCTGCTCTTGAACGCATTTCCAAATCTTATCTGTTGTTGCTCATAAATTATTTGTAGCAATCCAATATTATTTTTGGATCAATTATATTGAATTTATTTGGATAATAAAATCAATCCATGATCAGATCCGTACCAAATAAATGATAATAGAAACATGTGAAACAAAAAGAAACCAAATTAATAATCTAAAATTTGTGAATAAAACAAAATCTAGAACAGTAAAATTAAAATGAATTTAAACAAACTATAAGTTCTAAACAAATATTGTTTATATTTTCCTTTCAAATATGATCTTAAAATTATAGAAGCTTCAAGTTAAGGGAGAGGACAAAAAATTAATTTTGGGTTTTCACAAAATCAAACAAATGATAGATAATTATTTTTTTATTTTTTATTTTTATTTTGAAATGAGATGCAAACTCACAAAATAATTTAATTAATTATACCTACCAAATGTTTTTGTGAAAATGATTGCTAATGAGAAAAAAATGAAAACATAATCATAATTTAAATGAAAGTAAACAGTTGATAAAAATTAATGTTTCTATGTTCGTCTCTCCCTCATTCAAATTTGATCAAATGTGAAAAAATGTCATAGAAAAGATGTGTCACAATAAAATTTCTTCCTGTAAAATCATTGTTATTAATCCATTTCTTCAACCAAGCCATTCTCATAGCAGATAAATTCAATAAGGAAGAGGTAATAACAAACTCCCAAATTATCAATGGAAAGTAATCATGTAGTTATAACAGAAAGGTTATCGCTCCGCTAGGGTTATACACCTTGAACCAGACGCGCGCCGCCTCTCTCAGATACTGCGGCTATGGAGGTCGAGGGAGGGGAGCCCTAGGCCCCCTCTGACAACTCTGTCACTGCTAAGGAGCATGACTCCTACCACATGAAAAGACCTACCTTCGAGCTCCCGGAAGGCATGCAAAAGATTCTATTGGAGGAAGAGATGCTGAAGGAAAAGCCAATGGACATTGATCTAGCCGCAAACCACAACAAAACCAATCACACCTGGGAACCATGAAAATGCATTCCACAAGCCCCGATCACTCCAAAATACATTATCATCTCTCCTAGAATAGAGGACCAAAAACAATACCTGAGGGACTTTTCTTTGATAGGAAAGTTTTTAGGGCTATGGACTTCGAAAAAAGATCTAATCAAATGGATCCAACACTGGTGGAAGCCCAAAGGCTAGTATGACCTCCAACTTGGATCAAAAGTATTTTTTACCATCATCTTGCATAATTTGGAAGACAGAAATCAGATCTTTGAAGGAGGACCTTATTTCTACAACTCGACCGACCTCTTCCTCCGCTTCTGGATGAAATGATTCAACCCAGAAAAGGAAGAATTCACGCATGCACTGGTATGGATGAGACTCTATTCTCTCCCACAAGAATTTTGGCGGGAAGAGATCCTTGTGGGAATCAGCAACACCATCAACATCTATGTCAAAGCTTTGGAAGAAACAAAACAAAGAAGGTACACAACCTACTCTTGTATATGTGTTTACTTGAATATATCCAAACCCCTCCCAGGAGCCATCACTCTGGATTACCAGGATGATGAATGGTCTCAAACACTCGACTATGAGCACATCCCCTTTCGCTCCAAGAAATTCCATGAGCACAGACACCTCTTCCGCGAATGCCCTTTAAATAATCCCACCAAAACCTCTATGGAAGACCCCGACAAATCCAAGGATGGTTTCATCCCTGTCATGGGAAAGAATAGACATCAATTCAAAAAGGCACCCCCCCGGGCCCCCCCTGGATCCCCAATCAAGAACTCCTTTGAGGTCCTACAAACCCCAAAAGACATACCTTCCTCCTCAATGGCACCACCGACCGACCCTGCTAAATATCAAAGAACAATGAATCCCGATCATTCAGGCCTAGATCCCTCTCAACCACCACCCTTTGATGCCTCCCTTCCTGCCACACTTGGTCCGGAAATAGGAGATCCAGACATAGACCTAGAAGATCAGGAGCTAGCAGGCATTGATATGGAACAATTGGAGAAAGCTTATCGTAAGCAACAATTATACACCATACCACCAGACTAGATGCACAAAGTGCATAAAGTCTTTCTTAACTCCTCAGCAGGAGGATCAACCCATGCCAACACAAACCTTGGAATCCAAAAGGGCACAACAAAGGATCCACACAAACCTACAAAGGATGAGAAAAAAAGAGGTCGAAAACCGAAACATCAACTAATTCAAGATGTCGGGAACTTCCTCGTCAACTCGGGTCAGATACAGCCGATCTCAGAAAACTTTCCCCCTCTCCAAACCCCACCATCCTCATGAAGATGCTATTATGGAATATAAGGGGTCTGAATGCCAAAAAAAAAACAAGCTATGCTTCGAGAGAGAATCAAGAAAGATCAGCCATATATTCTCATATTGCAGGAAACAAAATGCGCGGGAGAGGAGGCCTCTTCTATGCTTCAAAAATGATGGAAGCAATCCCATCACGTGGAAATCAATGCCAAGGGAACCGCAGGTGGTCTAGCGATGCTTTGGAATCCATCCACAGTTCTGCTAGATGGATTCTTCACCTCCAAGTGGACCATCACTGCATCTTTTCGCCACATTGGCTCGAACAAAATCAATTACATTACAAATGTATACGACCCCACTAAACCAGGTGACAAGGAATCCTTCTTCAATCACTTGGATTGGTTAACCGATCACATCATCCCCCACAGATGGATTCTCAGGGGAGACTTCAACATAATAACATGCCTAGAGGAAAAAAAGGGGGGCACGTGCACTCTGGGAAGTGACAATGAGCACTTCAATCACTTCATAGGATCCCAGAATCGTATCGATGTCATTACAGACAATGGACCTTTCACATGGTCTAACGGGTGCTTGGGGGCTCAACAGGTCTCCTATAGACTCGACCGCTTCATCATCTCATGAGCCATTATGCTGGATGGACTAGCTTGGAATGCCATGATTGTTGACTCCCCGAGCTTAGATCACTGGCCAATCCTCCTCACTATCGACATAAGCAACAATCTTGGCAGAAATCCTTTTCTCTTTGAGAAATTATGGCTGACACACCCAGAATTCCAAGCTAATATCAAGTTGTTGTGGAAAGAGGCAGTTATCCATACATGGTCTTCCATGTACATATTCCAACAACGACTTAAAAATCTCAAACAACATCTAAAATCTTGGAACAAATCCACCTTCGACAACATATTTCAAGAATAGGATAACCTCAACCAACAAATTTGAAACCTCCAACAGGAAATCAGACAGCATGGCCTCACAGACTCCCTCAAGCACCAGGAAACCCATTTGAATAATCAGCTGGCTGAAAGAAGGGAGTAGGAGGAAATCCTTTGGAGACAAAAATATCGAATCCAATGGTTAAAATAGAGTGAAAGAAATACCAAATTCTTCCACAAATCCATGATCCATAGGCGCCAATCAAATCACATTACTCACCTAGTCTCAGATCAAGGAACATAAATTCAACAACACGCTAACATTGAAAAGGAAATTCTCTCCTACTATAAAAAACTTCTCTCAGAACCCCCTGTAGATCGGTCCCATGCAATCGAGACCATCCTCAAGAACATTCCAAGGGAGGTCACCAAAGAGCAGAATGAGGCCCTAATGAGACCAATAACTGAGGAGGAGGTGGATCAAGCCCTAAGGGATACCCCTATAGGTAAAGCCCCAGGGACGAATGGGTTCACTCCAAATTTCTTCCACCACTGCTGGAGCATCATCCGAATAGATGTATGGGACATAATGGAGGACACAAGAATATCAGGACAAGTCCTCTAATCCCACAATGCCACCTTCCTCAAACTCATTCCGAAGGAAAACCACACCAATTCCCCCTCGCACTTTCGACCCATTTCCCTCTGCAACGTCATCTACAAACTCCTCATGAAGATCATCACTACTCGTCTCAAACCCATTTTACTGTTCATAATTTCCCAGGCACAATTCAGGTATGTGGAAGGCAGGAAAATTTTGGACAATGTCATCTTGGCGCACAAAATAATCCACTCTCTCCACTCGACAAAATCCAAAGGTATGCTCCTAAAACCGGATCTCTCAAAATCCTTTGATAAAGTAAGCTGGAGTTACTTAAAATCTGATCTCCTTGCCTTTGGTTTCGAAGCCAATTGGATCTCCTGGATAATCAACCTCACCTCTTCAGCCTTGTTTTCCATCCTGATCAACGATGTTCCCTCAAGACCTTTCTCTCCTACCAGAGGCATAAGACAAGGGGACCCAGTCTCCCCCTTCCTCTTCATTATCATGGCGGAAGGACTCAACTGCACCATCAAAGCAACCATTTCGGATCAATCCCTCTCTGGTCTCACCCCCCATGGATTTTCTCCCCCCATTTCACACAGTCAGTTCATAGATGATATAATATTAATGGGAGTTCCCACAGCTAGAGAATCCATCCACATCAAATCCATCATCACCCTCTTCTGTGAAGCCTCAGGCATGGAGGTGATCCAGATTATTTTCGGCACGAAATGAGAACGAAGATATAATAAAGAAATGCACAGAGATATCGCATATATTCAATAATATAACAAAAATGTATCAGATATGCAACCATAAACACATATATACAGTAATACACAATTTCTATTAATAAAATAAATGTACATAGACTGTAAAAATACAGAGTGAAAGACTCGCTAGAATGGTGGCGGCTTATCTTTGAGAAGAGATGTGACGGCTGCGCTCATTCACAAGAAGATGATTACAATGAGACTCTAAAGGAAATTTTATAGTAAATAATAATGACAAAAAACCCTATACATCCAAAAACCTAACCCTAGGAGATGAAGCACCAAAATTCATGTGGGCCCTGTTTGGGTAAGTTAGTACATCAACTTCCCGGGGTCGTAACTTTTGCATACGATCTCCGTTTTAGGTTTGTGATAGCCCGTTGGAAATGTATCGTAGAGGAGATTCATTTTGGGGGCTCAATAATGCCTTTGTATATCCTTGAGGAACTTGATCTCGAAAAACCTTCATTTAGGCCCTCAAAATGGCCCCGGAAGTTAAAAATTGCTAAAAATAGTAAATTGCCAAAATTGCTAGAAAACTGTTTTGAGCTAGTCGGACAAGGTGGGTGGCCACCAATATCCACCTGGATCAGGAGGTGAAACTTTCCAAATCACAGGTATTCTTCTTCAATATGCCTCCAGAGATCGAAAACCATCTCACGCTTCTACTGGGTTTCACTCGTAGTAACCTTCCTTCCACCTATCTAGGCATCCCCCTTATAGATAATCCACTAAGAAATCTATCCTAGGAGGCCCTTCTCTCCAAATTCCACAAACGTCTCTCACTGTGGACCTTTTTCTCCCTCAATATGCCTGGCTGCCTCATCCTCCTTAAGTCTTTACTTCAATCTCTACCAGTCTATGCGTTCTCAGCCCTGGCAGCTCCAAACTTAATCCTCACTACCTTGAGAAACATACAAAGGAAATTTATTTGGTAGGGCACTAAAGAAGGAAGAAAAATAACCCGTGTAAGTTGGAAAAAGGTCTACAAACCAAATAAAGTAGGTGGGCTAGGCCTCAGAGACCCCACCCTCCTCAACAAGGTCCTTAGTGCGAAAATTTGGTGGAGATGGATAAAGCAACCCCACGACCTGTGGGCCCACCTTTGGAGGAAAAAATATACCCCCACAACCCTAGAAAAATAACTCATTATATGGAATGGGAAAAGCCCCATCTCACTCATCTGGAATGTATCCAAAAACAACATGGGACTCATTATAGACCACACTTTCTGGGAACTACAGAGCGTAACTTCAACCCTCTTCTAGAGTGACTCTTGGCAACAACTCCCATCACTACAAACAAAACTGATAATGAGCACCTTCATCTCATACACGAAATAAGTAGGCCTTATTAAAGTAGCAGACTATTGGAAGCTAGCACAAAATGGTGATATCTGGCGCACCTAGAAAAATACCCACGAGGCCTTGAACATCCCCAATGAAATAAACATCCAACCATTGCTGGCTCATCTGGATGCAAGGAAAATTATAAACCAACATGGGAACAACATCCTCAGATGGGGACATACTTCCACAGTCACTTTCAACATTCAAGAGGCCTACCGACTCAAAGCGGGACATGGTTCACTACCAACAGAGGAAGTCTGGAGCAAAATTTGGGAAATAAATTCTTGGCCAAAAATCAACACTTTACTCTGGCTAACTTCCCACAACAACATTCTCACATGGGATAACTTAAGGAAAAGGGGATTCATTGTCCCTTCTTGGTTTCAGCTATGTGGTTCAGAGGAATAAATGCAAAACCACCTCCTAAATCTATGTTCCTATAGTTCAGATATTTGGGATCACGACGCTAGACTCATGAGAACCACAAATAGAAATCGTATAGGCATACGAGAAACTTTAGCTGGATGGCGTACCTCAATTTTTCAATTCCTTATCCTCAATAAAATATGGAGACTCTTACCAGGCTTCATCCTTTGGAAAATATGAAGGAAAGGAATCATCATATCTTCAAATTAGTCACCAAAATATGGAAGGAGGTTTGGGCTACTATTCACTCCAACATCAGAGAAACACTCCTTCTCCACCCCTGGACTAACCAGGACTGGAATTTCCCAACAAATGAGCACATCATCCTTGACGACTGGAAAATTCATTTACACTCCTTTCCAACTTGCCTGAATAGCAAAGCACACCACAAGCCTAGCCCCACAAAATGGGAGACACCATAAACAGGGTACTATAAAATGAATTTTGATGGAGCCTCCAAAGGAAATCCATGACAGGCAGGCTATGGAGAAGTCATCCACAACACCAAAGGATAAATCCTCCACATTGTAGCGAGAAACCTGGGCACAACACCAACAACGCAGCGGAAATCAGGGGACTCCTTAGAGGTCTACAATCAACTAAAGATCATGAGCTCTTCCCCATCATTGTTGAAGTAGATTCACAAATTGTCATCCATCTCCTCGGTCATCTCTTGCATGGGGCAGACCTGGAAAAAATCTCCCCCAGTTGGAGATTTATGAATGGACTCCTAAGAATCAAATCCATTCTTCAGCCTAATTGGGTAATCTTACCTTCCCACATCAGAAGATTGGCAAGCCAAGTGGTCGACTTGCTAGAAAATCATGGTGTGGATCTTGTAAGTTTTAAACTTGTGAAGTAAAGCAATGCATATAGATTCTGAAGCAAGACAAAAATTAATCAATATCTCATACACAGAGTACACAGAGATTTTATACCAGAAACCCTCAACCGGGAAAACCTTTCTTATATTCATTATATTGAATTTCACCATTCACCATACAATATATACAATGTTTTTAGGTATTCCATAGATACCAAAACCCTAATCCCTTATTCCAGGATCAATTTACAAAACCACTAAAAATAGAAAAATCCTCTAAAAATAGCAGTTGTCGATTGTCAGACGCAGTTGTCGAAACTGACGTGCCCACACACACACATGCAAAGAATATAACACATACCCAACATTCTCCCACTTGTTTTTTTCTTTGCATCCAGGGGTCCAGGGGATTATATAGTCAATGATCTAGGGCAGGAATGCCCATTGTTACTCTACACCAGGAGAACTTTTGTGTTCTCATAGACTTTGTCAATGAATCTGCAACATTCTTCAAAGTGTCAACCTTTTCTAGCAACACATTCTTTTCCTCAACCATGTCTCTCACAAAGTGATACTGAACATCAATATGCTTTGTCTTCGAATGATAAGTTGGGTTATTTGCCAGGAATATTGCACTCTGAATGTCACAATCTAATCTCACTGCTTGTTGTACCAACCCAATACCTGAACACAATATTTGTAACCATACTGCTTCCTTGGTTGCATGAGTGGATGCCATGTATTCAACTTCTGTAGTTGAGAGTGCCACTACAACCTGTCTTTTGCTCATCCAACTGATTGCTCCTCCAAATAGGTTAAACACATACCCACTTGTAGATCTTCTGCGATCCAAATCTCCAGCCT
>SNQJ01S0261118.1:0-12229 GCA_010110895.2 Picea sitchensis
ATATACCAAGGAGACATTTTCATTTGGAATCATCTTGTACTTGAACATTTAAGTGGGGTAAAATGAGGTTTCCCCCTCGAAGAGGCTTATTATCTAAAATTATCTCTTTTTCAAGGCGTTGAGTACTTTTTCTGAGGTTTTTCTATGCTATATTGATATTTGGTTCCTAACACATTTTGAGCCTCAACGTCATCTAGTTAGGGTTTTGGCATGAGGACGGCTGGGTTGGCATGTGTTGCAGCTTTTGAGGCCTTTTGAGGCCTACCATTTCACTTTGGAGGTCTATTGTTCCATGAAGGGGACTAACGTCACCCTAGGTGGGGCATGATGTCATCCCTAAAAGAAAAAATATGGTTTTAAATGTAAATTTTATGTAAAATTGGATTTTTGATGTGAATTGACCATGTCATCCTTTTTTTTACCTAAATTGTAATTAAAGGTCACTTGTATTGTATAAATAGAGAGTTAAGACTCTCATTTTTTCATCATCTTTCACTCACACAAGTGTGAGGTTTGAAATTCAGCCTTTTTTAAGGCTTATTGGCTGAAATTAAGTGGTGCACAACTCTTGGAGGAGGCTTATTTTGGTGTATTTTTGCATTTTCATGGTGGAAAGTCTTCAACTAGGGTTTGTGGCTAGATTATTCTTGATTTAGTAAGTATAAATCTGAAATCCTTCTTTATTTTGAATGGTTATGGTGCATTTACTTGTTCATTTCTAAGATGATGAAATTGCTAGTGGGAAACCCTAGGAGAAAAGCACATGTTATTGTCCTTTTCTTTATAACTCTTCACCTAATTGATTTTGCTAGAGAACACCTCCCTTGAAGGATATGCTAGCTCCCTACCTTTGTAGCACTCTATTATCATTGCTTCAATAAGCTTCATACATTTATTTCAAGTTTGATCTAAAGGATAAGGAAATTGCTAGGGCCTAGGGTTACCTACTTCCTAGCAATTTTTCCTTATAGGGTTTTAGATATTGAGGCCTTAGGTTACTAACACCTCAATCATATTCCCTTTTCCTTTATCTCATCTATTACCATTTGTTTCCTCCCTCTAAGATTTTTCGTTGCAACATTGACTCTATTTACCCTAAAAGGCACTAGTTCATACCTTGCAAGTGATTGATTGACTAAAACAACTCTTAAACCATTTACTTTAAGACCTTTACTAACTATTTCAAACTTTAGATTAGACTAACCTACTAACTAATTTGCTGCTATTGCAAGATATTTCTAGATCCATCTATAACAACAACAAATTCATCTTAAAACCAAGTTTTAAAGTTGATTAAACATTGCCATCATTGCTTCTAACAATTACTATCACTTTGTCAAGTTTATGTTATCATTTCTGGTCATTTTTGAAGTTTTATTGAGGCATAATTGTGAAGCTATTGCTATGTATATATTGCTTTTAAAAATACTTATGTTGCTTTAGATTTATTATCAGCTTGTTCTTTTTTAATCAAAAGTCTATGGTGTTATGAAGCACTAACATCATATGGTACTTGAAAATAACATATTTTCTTGTTGTCTTGTTATGGGCAGGTACATTTAAATATCACTTTGCTTCATCTCTTTGAAACCCTTGGAACTTTTGATCAGAGTGACTTGTGAGAGGGGTGGGACTTTCTTGATAATTTTGCCTTAGCCTTCTCCAACCCTAGGTCACTAGGAACGTCTCCCTTGGGGTACCACTCCTAAATAGAAAGAGGTGTCTTATTAAGGTGACAATGATAGGATATCCTCCTTGTTTCGCCAATTTAGTATCCACTTTCCTTTGGCTTTTAGCAAGTACAAATTGTGTGATGACAAGGAAAAAAATAATGATGGAATAATATCTTGTTTAGATCATTGTCATAGATTGGGCTTTGTTAATTAGATTTGAATGTTTGTAATCAAAATTTTCTTGGTTTATACATAGTAAATTGTTTTTTTGATAGGTAGAATAGATTGGTTGGAATGAAACCATTTTTTCCATATATATATATATATGTGTGTGTGTGTGTGTGTGTGTGTGTGTGTGTGGGTCTAATGGTTAAGATCATGTGTTTCCTCCTAAGAAGTTACTAGTTCAAATCCAAAGGGGGTAGGGTATGCATACCTCATCAAAATATTAATATATACCAATACTAGAAGTTTTATAATTTTGGAATTTCAAAATTATAAAATGGAAGGGTGCACAAAATTTATCAACCTTATTTCTTTGCTAATATATGTGAGATGGATTCACTAAATAAAGTGAAACTTATCAACCTTATTTCTTTGCTAATATCTATGAAATAAATTCACTAAAGAAAGTGCCATATTAAGGAGAATAATTTTTTTATTTTTTATACCACTATATTTAGTTCTTCAGTTTGCTTCATGCAATATTCATTCTTTGGAAGAAGATATCTTAAACTTCACAATGTTTTATGTATCTATAACGTTTCTTAGTGAATAAATTCTTCTCAAAAAAGGTGTCCAGGGATTCATATGGTATTTTCTCTTTTAATGCATAACTTCAATTATTCTCTTCTCATGTTATATATTTTTTCTATGTCATGGTATTTGGATTTGTTTTTTACAATGGTTATTTTCTTAATTTATGTTGATCGTCCTATTTGATGGCGGGCAAAGGAAAAAAAAAAGTACTTGAAGATCCTGTAAACCACAAAAACAGTCACTACTTACTTGAATAGTTTGAACATGAATAAATCACATGATGTTGAAATTAACCTAGAAAAGATAAATAACCTACGTTTTCCCACCAATACATAAGTAACACGATTTTTAAAGATCATTGATTTTGATCATGTGGAAAATATAACATAAAGTCCTTGGAAAAAATTATGCTTAAATGCCATTGCTTTAAAAATGTTATGTAGTGAATCAATTTCTCCATTGGAAATGGATTCTATGTTAATAATAGCTTTTATTTGCTAAAAATATTTTTTCAAAAAGAATTGATTACTCTATTGAGAATAGTAATAAATTTACCATTTTCCTTCATTGGATGGGAATAACCTGGGTAACTTTTAAATATTGCTTATACTAAAGTTTAAATGTAATGTAAGTTTATGTAAAAATGAATTCATTGTTGCAATTGTTTTTTCTTCTTATGGAAATTCTTTATCGGTGTGGATTTGAATTCTAGCTAATATGGAAGTGTTGGGCAATGGATGAGAGTTAAAAAAAACTTGGAGCAATGATTTGAATGTTAGTTGGTGTGGTATTGTATGAACATTAAAGGAGAATAAAATTAGTTTCAATGAAAGGAGAATAAAAGGAGAAAAAAATGATATCTTTTCAATGATGGATTCGATCCTATAATGGGAATTAGTTTGTTAGAAAAACATTTTGTGTTGTGACATCATTTTTCGTCTCTACAATTATACACTAAATTGTGATTATGATGGGTAGAGTTACTATCTTCCATGGGGGTTTTTCGTTGTTGGGATTGACATATTGTTATTTTGTGGCTTGGAAAATTCTAATCAAATTTTAATGTTGAGAAGGATATGTATTTCCATGGATACTAAAAAAAGATGCATTTAATGGAAAACACATATAGTTTAAGGGGGAAAAAAATAATTCAATTATGTAGGAACCAATGTAGTTACTATATTAAAAAGAGAATACACCTCTTTGAAAACTATAACATTTATTGGATCTTGTTCATTTGATAGAACATAAAACAAAGATATTTTTTATTGTCAAATTTTTGAAATGCTTAGATAGCCTTACTTTTTATCCTACCAAAAAAATATTACGTATAAAAATGTAGTTACCAAAGATTTATCATTTAATATATATTTGTTTGATTGGCAAGTAGGGAAAATTCTAGGGGTTAAATTTCATTCATGGACTAATTTTTCATGTTTTCCCCCCAAAAAAATTGTCATTTTCCATTTTTTCTAAAAATGATTCACCCAAATTCCGTAAAATAATATTATTTTACCTTAAAAATTACCAAAATTTTATAGAAATTATACAAAATCGTTATAAATTTGAATATTTTTACAAAAATATCACAAAAAAACATTTTATAGTTTGTATATTAAGAACTAACAAAATTCGCCAAGGTTTTTACATTTTAATATAAATTTCCATCCTTAAAATTATCCCTATTAACAAAGTATTTTAATTATGATAAATAAAAACCTATGATTACAATTATGTTTGTTTTATATTAATCAATATATACAATATTCCTTACACTTTTATGTTACTTTACTTTAATCAAAGTTGCAATAAACTCCCACGAATAGAAACATTGAAAGATACGCCATTATAAAATGCAAGGAAATACTTGAGTGTCCTTGGAAAAACAAAGACATTGGTGAGGGAATTGAAATTTTCATTTCTAAGAATGTATGTTCAAGAAGATTGGTATATTCTTTTGATATTCCAAATAGTTTTCACCTTTGTTACTTTGTTTTTTTAATTTTTCCAATAGTTTTCACCTTTGTTACTTTGTTTTTTTTTCTCATGTTATCTCAACATTGGTCATTAATTGTCATGTGTTATAAGACTCATTATTTTTCATTCAACATTGTTCATTAGTTTTCCATGTGTTTTAGGATTCACTATTGGTCACTCTTGATGCGCTTAAAACTGTTAGGCAGCGGAAGCAAAACATAGCATATAACAAAGAATAAAATAAGCAAGATCAAACACACATTAAACCACACACATCAATCATACACTTGACACAGTGATTTATGTGGAAACCCAATGAGAGAAAAAACCACGAGCAATGATTATCGATATTCTTATTATTCAAGGGAGAATTACAATAGCCTTTATAAGCATACAATCATCCTCTTCTCACACACTTTTCTCTCTACTCCTTGTACACGCTTGCACTCACATTGTACTCCACCTCTATGGGTATGCTCACATATATAACATCTATCACTCAATTATACAAACTAATCATGAATAGATCACATAGTTACATGAGTAGTTCATAAATAGATTACATGCATGTGCATTAACATAGTTGCATGCATGTGCATGTGACCACATGAGGAAATTCATTGGCATGTTTCCAACAATCTCCACCTTGACAACAATTTACCTGATATATCATGCCCTTAATTAATTCATCACCTTTTCTGCAAGCCAAGAGAAGCCAAACACCATTGTATCTTCTCTAACAAAACTGGTTTCGTAAACATGTCTGCAAAATTCACTTTTGTATGGACCTTTTCCAAAGACACTCCACCTTCATCAATAGCATGTCTTACAAAATGGTACTTAACAAAAATATGCTTTGTCTTACTGTGAGAAGCTAGATTTATAGCCAAATGAATAGCACTTTGGCTATCACAAAATACATTCACCTTGTCCTGCATCCTTCCAAACTCACCCAATAAACCCTGTAACCAAATTTCCTCCTTACATGCATGTGAAGCAGCCATATACTCTGCCTCTGTAGTGGATAAAGAGACTACATTTTGAAGCTTTGAAATCCAACTATCAGGTCCTCCTGCATGAGTAAAGACATATCCTGAAGTGGATCTCCTTTTGTCCAAGTCACCTGCAAAATATGAATCTACATAACCACAAACTGAATCTCTGGAACCACATAGAATAACCGCTTGTTCCTCTAAGATATCGAAGCCCCCATTTCACTGCTTCCCAATGTGATTTTCCTGGATTTTCCATGTATCGACTGACAACACCAACTTCATGTGAAATATCTGGTCTAGTACTCACCATCGCATACATCAAACTTCCCACTACATTAGCATATGGTACATGAGACATATAATCCTTTTCTTCGTCATTGCTAGGATATAAACCTGAACAAAGCTTGAAATGGGAAGCTAAAGGGATCTGTACGTGTTTCACATTATTAATACCAAATCTCATAAGTATTTTCTCCACATACTTTTGTTGTGAAACCACAACTTACCATTTTTCCTCTCTGTGTATCTCCATGCCTAATATTAGTTTTTATGCTCCTAGATCCTTCATATCAAACTCCCTAGCCAACTGAGCCTTTAACCTATTGGTTTCAACCATGTTCTTTCTTGCCACAAGCATATCGTCAACATATAACACCAAAATAATGAACATGCCATTTTCCAACTTTTTAAAGTAAACACAATGATCATATTCACTCCTTGTAAAATTTAGGCTCACCATAAATGAATCAAACTTCTTGTACCATTGCCTGGGAGACTGTCTCAGGCCATACAATGACTTTTTGAGTTTGCAAACAAACCTCTTATTGCGATCCTGAACAAACCCTTCTGTTTGTTCCATATATATATCCTCATCTAAATATCCATGTAGAAATGTTGTTTTAACATCTAGCTTCTCTAACTCAAGATCAAGTAAAGCAACTAGTGTGATCCGAAATCAGATTCAGAAGCCTGATAGGGCATGAAAAATGCTCAAAAATGAAAGTGCTCGGAATCCGATGAAACCAACACTATTGCGTCCGTCTCGTCTTCCTGATTCCGGTGGTATATTTACTTTGTCAAACAGAGTCTGTATGAAGAATATATCGCATTCTGTCCGCCAAGCCAAACAGGCATAAATTTTGGATGCTGACTGTACCTGTCCATACAGTCCGTACAGGACACGTGGCACGTCTGTACAAGACATGTGGCACGTCCGTACATGCAACACGTGGAACGTCCTTATAGGTGACACGTGATAGCACCAGGGGACGACACGTGTCAGGCAGATTTGGCATTTTGGGTGTACGGTTGGACCAATCCTGAGGTGACACGTGTCACCACTGGAAGGGTGACACGTGGCACGGGATGGCGTCAACAAGATATGTGGTGGATGACGTCAGCATCGTACGGCAAGTGACGTGGAAGATGACTGGACCGTACGGCAGAGCTAACGTGGCGGGTGACGAGGCAGTACGACTTGACAAGTGGCAAGGCCCGTGGACCAATCAAAAGCCAACACGTGTCATCATTTGGTTGGTGGTTAAGGTGCCACGTGTCCCAGTCAAGGGCTGCCACGTGGCACCCCAGGATTGGTTCGTTGGTTTATATAAAATTATATGGAGTCGACCGGATTCGAACCGACGACCTCCCCCACCGACAGAGCTTTAACAAAGTCCCGTGACCATTGCACTACGCTTTAGTGCTTGTTTTATAAACGGGTTTGAGTGTATTTAAGTTTAAATTATGTGTTGAATGGCGGGGGGTCGGGCCGGGGCTTGGCCCCGACCCGCGGTTTCTATTGGCATACATATGACCACGATGTAATATGTGCGCGGGGCTTTTTAAACTTGGCGCGGATTTTTGTGTTTACAAAAAATGTTAAGCCCACGGTTTCGCGCCAACAACGCCAACGTGACCAAGTTATGGAGCGAAAGGGGTGGCCCGCGCTAGCGCGTGCCCACATGGATGCATGTGACTGTTCCAAGAGGGGTGCGCGTTAGGCCAAAGGGGTCTAGCGCCCATTTTTAAACTATAATATAGTTTTAAAGTGGGTTTTTATAACCACTTTTTGGCTTTTAATTATTGTTTAAGCCACTTTTAATGTAATTAACTCATTTTTGGGAGTTATAGGGCATTTTTAGAGCCTAAATTCGTGGAGGAAGTTGGAGATGGATAACCAATTCCCCAACTATTTAACCAAGGCTTGTTTGAGGCCATGGGGACAAGCTTTTGAGAGAATTCAGAGCAGAGATGCTAGGGAGAAGCCAAGTCAAAGCCAGTTTGAGGCAGGGAAGCCATTGAGGAGGAGATGCTGTCGGACCATTTCTGAGAGCTCCGGACATCCGTTTTGCATGCCGTTTTTTGTACATGGTTCTAGAGATCTGGGCGAACATGACCAGATCAGTCTTGAAGCCATTTGGCATTGTAATGATGTACTATTTAGCTTTCGAACATAAATAAAGAAGCCTCCCCCACAGAGAAAAGGCCCGAAGACGTAGGCAAAGTTGTGTCGAACTCCGTTATCAACCTGCATATTATGGTTTGTTGTTTTTTCATTGCATTTCAGAGCTGCATATATGTAAATGGCTGTATAATTCCTTTTCTTTTCTCGTTCTTTCGCTAAGTTTCTCAATGGTTAGTTAATGCATGCAAATAAAAACTCAACCATAAGTCATTCGAAAAATCCTGATGGATCATAGTGCTAACATAACATGAACTGAAACACGCTTCACAACTGGTGAAAAGATCTCATGAAAATCAATACCTTCCTTTTGAGAATACCCTTTTGCTACTAGTCTTGCTTTATACCTTTTGAATTTATCATCAACACCCTTTTTCAGTTTGTAGACCCACTTGTAGCCGAAAATCTTCCTATCCTTTGGAAGTTCTACCAGGTCCCATGTTTTATTCCTCTCTAAGGAATCCATTTCTTCTTTCATAGATTTCTTCCATTGAGCACTTTCAGATACCTTAATTGCTTCCTAAAAACAACTGGGTTCTCCATTAGTAGAAACTAAATCCACAGATGAAACATAATCGCCATACCTTGTAGGAGGATTCCTGACCCGTGAATATATCCTCAGAGATGGTTGAGGCATATCCTCAGTTTCTTGGATATTTTCTGCATCTACATCTTCATATTCTTCTTTTGGAATTTCTTCATGCTTCTGCCTTTTTGAAGATGGTTGAGTTTCCAACTGAATTTGTTGAATTTGCGATACCTTTTCTTGTCTCACTTCAACATCTACCAATTCTGATTTTAAGATTGAGGATTCATTAAATACTACATCTCTACTTATGATGAGTTTGTGGGCAGTAGGATCCCACAATTTGTACCCCTTAACTCCATCACCATAACCAACAAAGACATATTTCTTTGATCTAGGATCTAACTTAGAACGTTGATCTTTAGAAATAAGAGCATAAGCATCACAACCAAATATTCTTAGATTTGAAAAATCACACGAATGACCTGTCGATCCCTCTTCTAGAATCTTACATTTTACTGCAGTTAATGGCGATCGATTTATCATATAACATGCTGTAAGAAATGCTCATGCCCACAATTCCTGCTTCATCTTGGAAATACTGAGCATTCTCCTTGCTCTCTCTAGAAGAGTCATATTCATGTGTTTAGAAACACCATTCTGCTGAGGAGTATAAATTGTGGTCTTATGTCTTTCGATCCCAACTTCTCAAATTCCACAGATATGAACTCACCCCCATTATCTATCCTTAAACATTTGATTGGCTTGCCAGTGCTCTTTTCAACCAAAGTTCTGAATTGCTTAAAAGTATTAAATACATAATCTTTTCTTTTAAGTAAATAGACCCAAACCTTCCTAGAGTAATCATCTATAAATTCCACAAAATATGTCGATTCTCTAAGAGAAACTATAGAGGATGGTCCCCAAACATATGAATGATTGTAATCAAGGATACCTTTGCTTATATGCCTTCCTGATTTAAAATTTTGTCTACATTGTTTTCCAAAATCACAATACTTGCAGAAATTCAAATTCAGAAACTTCAAACTTGGAAGTGACTTATGATCAACCAGTACCTTAAGCCCTTTCTCGCTCATATGGCCCAATCATTGATGCCATATGCCATAAACGAGCAAAGTCACTTGCATCTTCATATGCTACCATTGCTTGATTTAATTATGTCCTTCCTTCAAGTTGATAAAGGTTCCCAATCCTCTTTACCTTCATGACTAATAAGATGCCTTTGGACACCTTTAGTACTCCACCTTGAGTTGTACACTTGTAACCAAGAGAATCTAGAACTCCCAAATATATCAAGTTCTTTCTAAGTTCGGGTACATGTCTTACATCTACTAATGTTCTTACAAAACCATCATGCATTCTAATCCGGATGCTACCAACTCCAACAATTTTACAAGAAAAATCATTTCCCATAAAAACAACACCATCATCAATAGATTGGTAAGTTGAGAACCAATTTCTATGAAGACACATGTGGTTGGATGCACTAGAATCTAACAACCAATGCTGATGTTGATGTGAAACATCACAAGTAGAAAATGCCTCATCAACCATATCTGAACTGGAGCCTGAACTTGTTTCTATTACATTAGCTTCCCTTGATTATTTTGYGGAGTCCTCCTTGGATGCATTCTGTCTTTTCCAACAATCCTTCTTGAGATGCCTAGATTTTCCACAGAACCAACATTTCTGCCTACTYTTCTTGCCTTTTGACTTAGATCTTGATGTACCCCTATGATCTTTCCCTCTTTTTGTAGATCGAACTCTAACCACCATTGCTTCTGCTGTTGAGGTTTCTTTACCAGATGTTTTCCTTCTCTCCTCATACAACGAAGCTCCCACAACAATGTCATAATCAATGAAATCTATTGTGTTAAACTACACAGTTGTGACCATATGGTCCCAAGACTCAGGAAACGAACACAATAGCGTAACTGTCTTGTCCTCATCTTTGAAATTTACTTCCATATTAGTTAATTGACAAATCAGAGTATTGAAAAAATTCAAGTGATCAACAATTTTCAGACCTTATTTCATTCGCAAGCTGTACAACTTCCTTTTCAAGAAGATTCTATTTGACAAGTTCTTTGTCATATATAGACTCTCTCGTTTGGTACACAAAACTGCTTTTGTCGTCTCTTCAACGATGTTAAACAACACCTCATCTGCCAGACACAAACAAATAGTACTGAGGGCTCTTGCATCCATATCCTCTCATCCTTCGTTTGTCATGCTTTCCAGTTTCTTTGACCTTCCATCCAAGGCCTTTTGCAATCCTTGTTGCACAAGAAAGTATCTCATCTTGAGCTTCCATAACGCAAAGATATTCTTATCACTGAACTTTTCCACCTCAAACTTGGAACTCTGCACTTTCTCCATTAGCAGAAACAACCGTCCAAAATAAAATCATAACTTCTAATAAACCAGGCTCTTCGACCCAACGACCAGATTGTCTTCTCCTTTGCTCTCTGCTCCTTCAAATCTAAGCTCTAATACCACTTGTTAGGCAACGAAAGAAAATTATAGCATATAAAAGAGCATAAAATAAGCAAGATCAAACACACATTAAACCATGCACATCAATCATACAATTGACACAATGATTTATGTGGAAACCCAATGAGGAAAAAAAACCACGGGCAATGATTATTGGTATTCTTATTATTCAAGGGAGAATTACAATATCCTTCATACGCATACAATCATCCTCTCCTCACACACTCTGCTCTCTGCTCCTTACACACGCTTGCACTCACATTGTACTCCACCTCTATGAATAGATCACATAATTACACGAGCAATTCATAAATAGATTGCATGCATGTGCATTAACATAGCTGCATGCATGTGCATGTGACTGCATGAGAAAATCCATTGGCATGTTTCCAACAAAAACAATAAGAAATGCTTTAGAATGTGGCCAAAATGCCAAATTTATTGCTTTTTACAAAATTATTATTTTCAAAAAAAAAACTATTATTATTGACACTAAAATTATAAGAAAAATACAACTCATAGCATTTCTTTAAATATTTGCTTCTGTCTTACTTAGTATAATTCTTGTATATTGTTCGTTAAGTGCATATGTTACATATTCCAACATATTAATGGTCACATAGCCAATAAATTAACAAAATTACAATATAAGAACATAAATTTTCTTTTAACTTTACAAAGTTTGAAGCCATATAAACTTATATATATTTTACAATATATGAAGATAGTTTTTCTTTTAACTTTACAAAGTCTGAAGTCAAGTAAACTTATATTATTATTTTTTATATTGTTTGAAGCCATATAAACTTATATTATTTTAGTTTTTCTTTTAACTTTACAAAGTCTGAATTCAAGTAAACTTATATTATTATTTTTTATATTGTTTGAAGCCATATAAATTTATATTATTTTACAATATATGAAAATAGTTTTTCTTTTAACTTTACAAAGTTTGAAGTTAAGTAAACTTATATTATTATTTTTTATATTGTATATTGTTTTTATGAAGTATGGGATTATTGAGTATCCATTGGGTGGATTATGAATACCACTCACTTCACTCACTTCATTGGAAAGTGATCTACAATTATAGACATGTAGGCGTTTAAGAAGATAATTTTTTTTTAGTAATTAAATATTTTAATTTTTTTTTAAAATAGATTATAAATATAGAAAAATATCCTTAGTAAGTCATCTATAAATATAGATATGTAGGGGTTTAAGAAAGATAATAATTTTTTTTCTTCTAAAAATAGATCATAAATATAGAAAAATACCCTTCAAGTATAGGAAAAATGATCTTCACTTTAAGCATCAACAA
>SNQJ01S0261119.1:0-12229 GCA_010110895.2 Picea sitchensis
GTTTTCACCAGTTTAAGGGGAGGTGCTGCCCATTTTTGGCCACAAGGAACTCAAGGAAGCATCCAAGAGTTGTGGTGCCAAGCCCTTTCACTCCTCTTACTTTCTAAATCATTGTAAGCAGCCCAAGAGAATCTCTTGGGCTTGCATTCTTTGTTTATTTTCCAAATTTGTAAAATTGTAAATTATCTTTAGTATTTTTCCCACACCTTGGATGTGAGTGGCCTTGCCACCCTTGCAAAATCGTGCCAGCTAGTTTAGATTTCTGATTTTGCTAAAGTTATTTGCCCCACTTCTCCCGTAAAGAGAAGGTTGAGTGGCTAGTTTTCACTTGTTTATTTTTCAAGTCTTTTGCCCACCTTGGCCACAAAATTGATAGCCTCGTCCTCCACATTGTGCCATAGTTGTGAGGCTTGTTAACTTGTTTCATTTTTGCCCACCTTTGTCCTTGAGGCAAAGTTGTGTAGCTAGATAATTTATTTACTTTTTCTAAGTTATCTTATTTTTATTTTGCCCACACCTTGCAAGTGAGTGGCTTTGCCACCCTTGCAAAATCATGTTGGCTAGTAGTTAAGATTTCAATTTTTTGCAAGCAAAGGATCGTGTGGATAATCTAATTAGGCACTCAGTTTCACTATTGTCTAACCATTAAAAAGAGGTGACTTGAGGAGGATAGAACGGGTTGAAGCCGAGAACGGTTTCACGGCACTAAGTGTCCTCCTTGTTGAGCGCCCAGCAACTTGGAATTGACTTGTGGAGCTAGGGGAGAACCTTGTTGTTCTCTTGTTGAGCACCCATCACTTCCTCTTGGTTAAGGCATAAGGAACTTGGGGTAGTCACATAGTTTAGGGTTCTCACAATTCACATCTAATTACCCTAAGTCAAAGAGAGACCTAAAATTTACTAAAAGCAACCTACTCACATTGCAAAACATTCATTTTACTTACTCTTGTAATTTACTTCAAGCATTTACATTTCTTTCATTTTCAGAAATTTCTTTACATGTGATTATTTATTGTCAAAGCATTCTTTATTTGATATTTCATATATTCTTTATTCTTTGAGAATTAATTGTTTTAAGTGTAAAGTTTTTATTTAATTCATTGTGTAGATATTCCATAATTTCATTTCATTTTGTAGAAATATCTTTTTATTGCACATATTTCAATAAGTGGAATTTGGTAAATCTTTAGGCATTGATCTTGATCCGGATTTATGAACGGAACAAACTGACTAACATACTGAATACAATAACACAGAGATACGGAGAACAACAACATATATCCAATTAACAATAACTTCTATTGAATAAATGAAATAGGCTGAAACTGTAAAACTGCAAAACTGAAAACAACTTGCTCGAATGGTGGTAGCTATCTCTAAGAAGAGATGTGGCCGGTACGCGCATCCGTCTAAGCAAAATGATTGCAATGAGGCTCCAGAGGCCTTTTTAACATTACTCATGAATGCCAAAACCCTAGACATCCAAAAACCTAACCCTAGGAGGTGAAACGCCAAAAGTTATGTGGGCCTCGCTAGGTAAGTTGGTACCCCAGCTTCCCGAGGTCGTAACTTTTGCATACAACCTATGTTTTAGGCGCGTGATAGCCCGTTGGAAAGGTCTTTTTGAGAACTACACATTATGTCGTCAAACCCTAACTCCGTCTACAATTTGACTATGGAAAGCCAAAAAAACATTGTTTAGGGCCCCAAAACGGCCCTAGAAGTACAGAAAGATGTGCTAACATGAAAAATTCCAAAATAAGCCAGTTGGATTAGGTGGGCAGCCACCAGTCTCCACCTGGAAGATGTGTAGGGCTTCAGACAGCCCCGAAAATGTAGAACCCACAATTACAAAGAAGTATAGAAGAACGTGTTGAACTAAAACTGTCAAGGGGAGCCAGTTGGAATAGGTGGGTGGCCACCAATATCCACCTGGATCATGTCTAATTGTTATTTTGTAAAAGAAGGGTTTTTCCTGTCATTAAAAGAATTACATTTTGCATTGTTGTTTGTCATTGGGTTGGGTCTCCTTAATCAATAAATTAATTAACTCCTAGAACATTTAATAAACCTTCACATAGTTTAATAGGGTCTACCCCCCTTGGCTTCCCTAGGAGTGAGCCTAGACAGAAGGAGTCTAGATTGAGGTGACAGTGGGTCTAGACTCTAGACTCAAGTTTGTGCCTCCATGGACACACCAAGTGGGTTGGAGACTTCTCCATGTTTTTATGTGTGTATAAGGCGGCAACAGCATCCATGCAAACACAGCTCATAGGTCCAAATCGCTTCAATCACTGAAAACTCTTGAGCATCACCGACTAAAACATTCCAACAACTCCCCTCATAGGTAACAGCCCTATCCATTCATGGAATCGTTGAACATTTCAAAGCTGCCGCTCCGATACCATGTTAAATTTCATGGTAAACAAATTATCGCTGAAAACATGAAACCCTAAACTGCTGAGAAAGGAAACCAAAACCCCTCTCAAAACAATAAGTTCTGAACACTAAATATGCATGCACAAAATCTCTTAAAATATGAATAGCAAGTACAATCTGAACTCTCAATCATATCTCTCTATTATTTACTGAAAACGGGAAATACAATGCAACTAGCTCCAATCAAAATACTCTCACTATATCAGTGGAAGACCCTGCTTATCTTTCTATAGATAAAGATAGCTAGGGTTACAATGCATGTATACATACCAAGTAGGGTGCCTAAAACCTAACCCTAGTCTCCTAGAAGTGTGCCCAGCCTATGTGTGCAAAGCTGCCTAGAATAACACACCCAGTCCTGCATGGGTGAATTCCTAAAATAGTGTCCATGAGGAGAGGAGTAATGTATGAAGGCATGCACCACCACCTCCTCCTTGGAATCTGCACCCAGTTCTAATACTGGAAATCCCCAACTCATGTGCCTACTCTAATTCGGGAAAAGCTAAACTAAACTTAGAAAAGCAAATTCTAAAAATAAAAAAAGGTAAAACTGGAATTATTTCCATGTCTGGCACAGGCACAGCATGCACGCACCCTGTACCACGCTGCTGTCTACATAACTAATCTCATGTGCCCTGAATCACGCTGCTGTCTACAAAACAACTCTCATGCAACCTTATCCAAACTGCCCTTACTGCTGTGCTGGATTTGCTGAGTGTGCCATAGTATATCTGCTGTGTGTGCTGGAGGAGAACAATGGCCAAGCAATCCAGGTAAAAACTAACAGCAATTGCAAACAAACACAAAAAGATTATAGTAATAATAGTAGAAATAGCACCATGGAAATCACCCTACATCAAACACCCTAAGCACTCAAATGCTCATCTTTCGAAGCCTGGATCCTATCTCATTCCATTCTTTTGATTTCATATCCATTGAATGATTCCACTTTCACCATATGCAAACGCTACTGATAAAAGAACAAAAGAACTTCAGAACTACAACTTGACCTATGAACCAATTAGGTAACAGAAACTCAATCCTCTTTTGAACTTCTCAGAACACCTTAAACTGCAATCCTAAAAAAGTACAATCAGGTCAACCTGTGAGAAATGAGAATCACTTCCAGCAGCTGTAGTCAAATTTTCAAACATTAATACCCTTAATAGGACATCTTTGGTAGCTGTCGATGGGATTCCAAACATTAATACCATTATTAGGACATCTTTAACTTTTGTAAAAGGGACGCTTTACAACAACAGGTTTACAAAATCCAACCCTTCGCACAATTTCAAAGGCAAGCACTAGTCCTCATCTTTGCAAATCATTAGTTACATTCTAAAGAGTCATCAGTAGAGAACGGTTAACCTCTTATGTCTACTGTGGAAATCAAGAATGTCAACCTCAATCAATGATCCAAAAAACGAGGCACTCTAGATTTTCAAACATGGCCCTTGAGGTTTCTTTATATTCTGAATACAAAAATGAAAATGCACAAGACTCCCAAAATATTTAAAATTCTGTTTTGCTCATAATTCTAAAAGACTCCTAGAATATTTAAACTTATCTCTGCTTATAGCTAAAAGCCCCAAAATCCTGTGAGAAGGCCAGAACGCAGCATTATTTGTCCCATTCATAAATATTTTAAAAAAACAGCACGCATAATCAAGGGGATAAGGGAGACTAGCCAGAAAGCACTGAATTAAAAACAAGGTACACACTTCTCCCAATAAGGGGTTGAAATTTAGAGCAGTATAATGTGTAACAAAACAAAAAACATAATCCTTAATGCGCTTAACTTTGTGCAAAAGGATAATAATGTACATCAGGTTGTGGTCTAGTGGCAATTTGGAGCAGTTGTTGTGACAATCATGGACATGCTCCTCCCCTGCATGGGTATGCTGGATGTGGCTATTAACTTTGGGCTTTGTGCCAATTGATGATTGTATTGTTTAAGCCTTCAAGCAGATAATTGCAATGACTGCTGGCGAGGTACCAGCAACCCGATTCTTTGCTTAAGGGCGGAAGAGTGGGAGGGTTTACCATCCGTAAACACACAGGCTCTTATTTAGAAAAAAAGGGACTATCATGGAAACAAGCCCTTTTTTTCCCAAAAATCTTTGACCAACGTGCATGCTTAGGGGGTTTCACTGTAAAGAACAAACTAAGTCGCCAAGTCCCAGCAGTATCTATTCCACCAAAATCACTAGGGGCTTGCAGACAGTCCATCCCTTTGAACTCGTGCAATAGTGACGGGCCAATACAGGTGGGCGAGAACAAAGCAAGCATGGAACCTTTGTGGACGGCTAAACACCCGATTAACCTTAAACCAATACCCCGTCACGTAAACAACTTCTATCAAACAACTATTTAAAACATAGCTTAAGATTTAATTCCGTACGACCATGTTGCAAAACCCATTACCAGGAAATCATTAAAGAAAAATTCCAAACATAAGACATTCAAGACAGCTTGAGAAACACTCTTTGAGCATGCATAATTTAATCAAATCTCCAGTAAATATTCCCTTATCACAAACTCTAACAGAATGCCATGCGTTAGAGTATAATTAACCTGAAACTGATCTGCAACAAAATAAAAGTAGCAGTGATTTCCACATATATCAATTGGGATTTTGTGATTATAACAACCGACGGCCATGCAAACCTCAGAAAACCAGAGAGGGTGCTAATCAAAGCTAGCCCATCGTGGATACGACAATGGGTTAATGGCTGAAAGCCAATAAAAGCGGAGATAAATTTAAAATACTAACCAATTCGGCGGCAGGAGCGGGAAACTGCAGTAAGGCATGCAAGATCCATGGGTTCATCCAGGTAATTGAATATCCGGCCTGCCAAGCCCGAATCCAAGCGGTCTACCACACTTGGGGTATCTTCTTCCATGGATGATGAAGAGGCATCTGCAATCTCCATAGGCAAGAACAAACACAGTCACAGTCAAATGCAGATGTCGCTGCTTTGAAAATGGCACCTATATCATGCCGTTATATAGGTGTACCTTGTATGGATAGGAACGAAAAAATTCATAAACTATGAACAAAAATAAACTATTGCATCGTGAGAATTAAAAATAAATAAATAAAGAGAATTAAAAATAAATAAATAAAGACGGAAATCAAAATTAGTTTTAATTAATTAGCTAAGAGTTTGTTTTCTTTGGACTTAAAAAAACAAATTAATCATTTAAGATCTAGAGGTATCTAATAGAATAGAAGTGAAAGTCTATCTCCTTGCAAACCACAAGCGGTTTATTTTAGGTGGTTTGGTTTTCCTTGAATAATAGTGATGAACCAACTCACATTTGCAAATCCCAATCACTAATGGTTGTCTTCATTGTCTGCTAACAACTAAGTTATGATATGTTTTGTCATCGTCGATGTGCACCCTTCCCCCAGTGAGCTCACATTTGCAAATAGAAACCACTGATGGTTGTCCTTATTGTTGGTTGACAACAAAGTTATAATAAGTTTTGTCGTCGTCGACACCCCCCCACCCCAAAAAAAAAAAAATGATTATGCATGCATAATAAAGAAGATTTCATTGTTAGATTACAACCAAGACAACAAGAAAAAGAATGGAAGTGACACTTTCTTAGATTTATAACGATTATATATTCTTTCTTCTCATGGTGTTGTAGGTGTTGTCCAATACTTGGTTTCACTATGGACCTCATGAAAGTTTATTCTTATTTTAACAATGTTAAATTTATTTTTTAAGTTAGTTATAGTAGAAATAAAATTTTGATCTTTTAAATGGGGTTAAGCATCTAGTTATAGTACATTGACTCTGTTATTCTTGTTCTCTTCATTGCACCACAATTTCTCTTTAAATTTCAATGTGAGAGTGTTTTTAAATTTCCATCATTTTAATTATGGATCTCGTGCAACTATTTTAGGTGGTGACAACGAAGATTCTCCCCTAGTCGTGCATGCAGACTTCCCTCGACCCAATCTAATCTCGTATGGTCGATCCCTCACGCCAGGCTCCATTTCCTTGCAATCCCCCTTAGTGGCAGCGGTATAGAATGACTCTTCCCCTCTGGACAAATCTATTCCTTGCATGGCAACAACTCTTTTCTCTTATGCAGTGCCTCCCTCCTTTGGTACACTCGGTATTCATATGGAAGGCATTTTGGGGCAGTGTGTGGGAGCCCATATGGATAGTGGATGTAGATCTAGTCCTCTTCCTCCAAATGGTAATCTCGATAAAGCCTCATTCAGCAATGTGGTGAAAAATGTTTTGAGTTCTCCTCGTCTCCTGGTTTAGGAGACTCCTGCCATAACTATTCCCATAATGAAAGATGTTATAGTCCAAGTAGTCTTCTACGGTACAAATGGTCTTGTTTACAATTTCAACAGTCTCTTGCCTTGATTGGTTGATCTGCACAAATGAATGTCAGATTCTTAGAAACCCTAGTTAAAAGTGGAGGATTTTATTTATCGTTGCATAAAGGGATTCTTCATTGTTGTGTTTAATCTTGCTAAAGATAAGGAATTGATCTTAAACTTTGGACCATAGTTATGGGGGACCTCCTAATTGTGTGTGAAACCTTGGACTCTTTCTTTCAACCCTTTAGCAGATTCTCTTTCTTCAGCTCTTATGTGGGTTAGACTTCCAAATCTACCTTTGCATATTTTGGGTTCAACCTATCTTTGAGCCATTGGCAATGCTCTCGGAATATACTATCATAAAAGTTATAAAACAAATAAATGAAGCATCGCTACCTACACATGAATTTGTGTGGAAATGGACTTTGGCAAAGGGTTTCCAACAGAAATAATTTAGAAATGTGGAAGCTACTCCTCAACGCAAAAGTTTGATTATGAACATGTTTCTTTTTGTTGTAGAGCTTGCTTTGAAACAAAGCATTTAGCAACAAATTGTCCAAAAGGGCCACAACAAGTTAAGAAGCATTAGTGAAAACTAATCTGGTGGGTTGGAGCCAAGGAAGAACATCAATTGATTACCAAGGAAGATTCACTTGAAATAGACCCTCCCATAGACAAGTCAAAAGTGGATACAGAGGAAAATAGGGACGCATCAATGGATTTAGAGAAAATCAAGGATACTCCCTCAAAGGAAGACCCTTCATCTTAGCAAGAATTGACCCAACAAGGTTTGGTAGAAGAGGAATCTTATTTTCAAGTTGCAGAGCCCTCTGAGGCTATCTAGGCAGATAGAGATGAAGAAGATGAGATACAAGATCAATTGGAACCCCCAAAACCAAATAAAACATGAATGGCAAGATTAACAAGGACCTCATCAAAGACAAAGGAAGCACAGCCTGTAATGTACAGAAATTATCAATCTGAGTTCCGTCACTACAAAAACGAATTAGCTTGCTAAATACGAATATAAAAATGCCCCATGCATATAAAAGAAAACTAAGGGGCAATAGGCCCATAAAAATTACAACAAAAGAACCTACTAATTTACCCATACATCTAAGAACATTCATAAAAACGTGAATGCATCCAGTAAGCACATAGAAAACACACAACATTCATATAAAAATTTTACATGATGGAATATTCATAATAAAAACAACTAAACACTTATTTGTTAATAATTAACCAATTGGTTGCGTACGAAGGATGAACCTCTCAGCCGTAGGCGTTGCTATTCATTTTCTCTCAACAGCGAGCCACCCCCGAGTTGAGGCTATGACCCTCCTGGTTGTACACTCTCCACACACAACAGCCCCAAACTCAGGCTCAACTTCAACAACAGTTCCAATCCACCAAGCTCTCTTCCCCACAACTTTCACAACCCAAGGAATGTACCCCCTTCACTACTCACAGTGCCTTGGGTTGTACCATTCGTTTATCAGGACTTCCAATGCACTCGGTTGCCCAGGAATCTCTCAGTTGGAGACTTTAGGAACTCTCAGTTGCTTCAAGAGTGTTGATAGAAGCCTTCACAAAGCTCTTGAGCCATTTCCTCACCAAGAAAACCCATTATACGCTTACAACCCATTTTACAAGCACACGGGCCACATTTCCAATATAAACACAACCCAAAAAATGGTTGCCTTCAAGCACAACATGAATGGTGCTCTTCCTAACACTCAACTCCCCTCTTGTTGTCCAAAATATGCATGTAAAAATTATCCCTTTTCTGCATACAAATTTCCCTTCATCACCCTTTCTTGCTTGACTCCCACTCTTCCCAAAGATGATTGTACTTCAACCCCATATTCCTGATAACTATGGGATGTGGCCCCTCACACCCACCCTCTTACGTGAGTTTGATGATTGGCTTTAGGAACACTCAACAACAAATAGAAGATTATAAACCATGATAATAATTTCAGGAATGTGGGTTGGATTAATACCCATGAATATTCCCCCCCTTGGACCCCTCTCTCTTGTGGAATCATAGCCCCCCATTGTTTGCATGTCTCTCATATCACAACTAGTGATTACTATTTCATTAGTCATTTCAATGTACCATTTACATATTTTGGCCCTCAACCATATTAATCAATATGGGCTATTTGCCCCAAACATACCCACTCACCAACCTAAATCACATTTATACAATTACATTATAATTTGTGGGAATTAAAACTAGGGATGTTACATTCCCCTCCCCCTTATTTTTGCACTTTTCTTAGTGCACAACATCATGCGATGTACATACAATTATAATACTAGGCTCTCTGGCCTTTAATCAACATATATTCTCCAGCCTTTAATCAACATATACTCTCTGGCCTAATATCAAGCAGGCATCCCAACCTAAATATGAATACATAGGCACTTTGGCCCAAAAAACTAAATATAAATACATAGGCGCTCCAGCCCCAAAACATAGATACAGAACCCATTGGCCTTCTCCTACAGTTGTCTCAATTTTCACCAGCTCTCTTCCACACACCTGCCCAACCCAAGGAATGTACCCCTTCATTGTCCTCGGTCCATCGAGCTATACCATTCCTAATGTGTCCCCTTCACTACTCTCATTTCATCGGGTTGCACCATTGTAAAAAGGTTTTCTAACACATGTGACTGATAATATATCTCATTGGGATCGAAAGGGAACTTACTGCTAAGAAAACTACCAAGAAAATAACCAACAACAACCTTGTTGTTGCAGCACAACTCACACAGGAATTCACTCTTTAGGCCTGACAACCTGGTTCTTCGACATTGCAACTCCCACACATGAGTTCACTCTTCAGGCCTGACAACCTTGTTCTTCTAGAAGCCTGACAACTTGTTTCTTCTATTCTCTTCTCTTCTGGAGTTTTGTTTCCTTACTTTACTCAGCCTTTAGGCTCAGGCATCCCTTTCATTGTGACATAGTTCCTCAGGCGATCCATCATTTGCCAAGGTGTTTTTGTGCATGTGAATGCCAACTTATCGCTATAATTCAACTGGCAACCTGTAACCTATGGCAATCGTCTCATCTGCATCATATGCATATAGCCAATATGAGACATCATCATACAATTTTCAATTATAAATTTTCAAATTTGTTTTATATAGGGAAACAAAATTTCCCAAGCATGGGCTTTTTGCTCATAATTTGTTTGGCTCTTGTAGCAACAGGCATCGGTCTTCCTTATGGGCTTACATCCCTACCATATCCAAGACCATTCTTCCTGTAATTTTCTCAATTTCCATGCATCCAAACAAATTGTTAGCATATCGTAACAATTTTCAATTATTAATTTCTCAAATTTGTTTATACATGAAAATAAAATTTCCCAAACATGAAAATTCTACTCATTATGTTTTGCTCTTGCAATTATAGATATTATTCTTCCTTACGGGCTTACATCATTGTCGTATCCAAGACTACTATACTTGCAATTTCCTCATCTTTTTGCAGTCAAACAAGTTGTTAGTATCTCATGCACAATATCATTTCACTACAACATTTGCATTTATTCCATGAAGTGATTTTCATAATTATACTAATCTAAAAACTCCATCACTTTCAACTATTATTCATATTAAATGGAATGAAACAATCATTCGTCACATATGTATTATCAACACCCAAACTTTTCATAATGCAGTCAAACATTATCGATAAATAAAACCAACATGCCAATACCCATGGCCACATTTACCCAATGCATCCTTGCATTGACTCTGGAATACCATATATCCATGACATGTATTCTATCATGGTGAGTTGGGAGGTCTAGCCAATGCCTGAACACATCATCCAAACTTTTCCCCACAACCTATCCGATCATTTGGATATTTTCCTCTTCAATCCATACACAACATCAAGAATATAATTCTATTAGTTCTCTCCCATGTCGGCAAAGTGGTTACAGTCTAAACATCGGTTAAATAGGGGAAAACCATTATGCACTTGGATGACGATGTAGTATTTCCATATCCAACCTCAACATGGCCTCACACATGGCCATCTATAATGGCATTCATTGCTACAACAAGAGTATGTATCATGTCTTGACTTGGTTATGTTCTCATAACCAACATACACAATATGCAATTAAATTTATCATAAATGCATTCAAGCATTACATAGCATGTATGTACTCAAGGCCTTCTACCTTTTCATCAATTTCAAATATTGAAAAGTTTAGCTAAGAAAATTCTTACCTCGTTTCCCTTCAACATTTATGCATCATAAACAACCCCAAATGCATACATATTAGGTTGTTATTACATTAATTTATGCTACTGGCTCAACTGATATTTTGTAGAAGCTTACAAGCTCCCTTTGTTAACCTCTTGATCAACATCTTACCATCTTCATTTTGTCCTCGTAAAAATGGTTTTCATATACAACATCATCTTCTTCCATGATATAGACATTTCCTTGGATACATAATCCATCATTAGTCATATTCAATTATCACAACATCATTATCGCATAGATATACACAACAATAGACCACTCTCAGTCTACAAGCATCCCACAAGCATATTTCTATGCACAAACACACATCAATATGCATTAAGCATTAAATCTTATCATGCCAACTTCATGATGCATTCTATTTTTATTATATGTATCATGCACTTTAGTGCATATTTATTTCAATTTATTTATTTATTTTGTTGTTGTAGATGGTTGTTCTTGAATTCTTGCAAATCCTTGTTGCTATGTGCTCTGCCATTATGCTCATTTGTGCACCATTGGTCCCTATTATGAATCTTCTAGCCAAGCCCCACTTGGCCATTTTGCATTTCCAACCACTAGATCCACTAGTGTTGCCATCTCACAACTGTTTCTTTTATGTAAAGAATCTTGTCCTGACATCTTTTGGCTAAAATTCTCAATATTCATAGTGTTGCAACATGCACTACTTCAGTTGAATATTAACACTACAGTCTAATTAACCACTCCCTATTTCCTTGATCTGGCCAATCTTGAAATACATTCTCATTGATTGCCATTTCAACATTTTGAAATGTTTCTTTTATGTCATCTTTTCCAAAATTTGTTCCTATCCATTCAGACTTTGTAGCAGTCGAATACTAATTTATCTCTTCTATTCTAAGTCCTTTGTCAACCTTTCAATACATGTTCTACAAAATTGCACTTCCCTCTGCTGCTCTTTGATTCCTCAAACAACTATACTAGCCTGGCTTGCTTCCTTGTACAATTGAGATGGTTCCTTTTAGGTTCCATCTCTTTTTCATACCATGTCAAGCATAGAACCATTTTCTTCCTCGCGTGTCTTCTCAGGAATTTCATCTTTGAATACCACTTCCCTATTTGTGTTCTTATTTACTTGCCATCCCATTCTACCTTGGAAATATACTCAATACCCTTGAAAT